>VZUA01047510.1:0-14482 GCA_013401035.1 Horornis vulcanius
GATGAACCTGGGTGAGGAAGGATGAGTTTGGATGAGGCAGGATGAACTTGGATGAGCAAGGCTGAGCCTGGATGAGGAAGGATGAGTTTGGATGAGGAAGGATGAGTCTGAGTGAGGAAGGATGAATCTGGATGAGGAAGGATGAACTTGGATGAGCAAGGATGAACCTGGGTGAAGAAGGATGAGTCTGGATAAGGAAGGATGAATCTGTGCTGGTGGAGGAGGCACCTCAGAGTCCAGCCCAGCTCTCTGTTCCATTGCATGATCTCGGTTATTGTCCTTTGAATCTTAATTGTCTCAAGTTAAGGAGACAAGTTCTCCCCCTTTGGCATGTTATTGGCTTCCTCTGAAGTGGCATTTAACTCCCAGTGACTGTTTTATTCTAAATTATATCATTTTCTCTCTCATCTTAGCTGGAAAAATGCAGGGGGTATCCAAGAAAGCCTCACAAATATTTCAGCAAACCTGTGCTCTCCTGTGGAAAAATCTTCTTCTGGTGTGGAGGATGAAGTCAAGAAGTTTTCAGGCAAGTGTCAATCCTTCCAAAGAGAAATCAGGATTTCTGCTCCAAAGTATTTTCATGTTGCATTGTTTTTGTGTGAGGGGATGTGAGAAGGCTCAGCTGTGGCTCCCTGGGAAATGTCAGCAGTTCCTTCTTCCTGTGACACCAGAGATGTGCCTCGTGACAAAGCTGGCTGCTGGCTTTTGCTTGTTATCCTGCCCTGTCCAGGGGAACACAATGTCCAATTCATGGCTGCAGTGTCAGGTTATCCACACAGCACTAAGAAAACATGTTTTCCATCTGAAAGCCTGCCTGGATTTCAAACCCATCACACCTGTGGAGCAGCTCTCCCCCGTGCACAGGGGAAAGGCAGAGGAGCTGGGTGGGCAGAGCTGGGTTAGGGGAGCCCCTGATGCCCTGGAGTGGCTACCCTAAAGAGAGGCTAGACAAGATTAAGGGAATAAAAGTGGGTGTTTATTAGAGGCTAGACAAGATTAAGGGAATAAAAGTGGGTGTTTATTAGAGGCTAGACAAGATTAAGGGAATAAAAGTGGGTGTTTATTAAAGGCCTTCAACAGATGCACCTTGGGCAGGAAGAAACCTCCAAGGGGCTACACCCAAGCTGGATGATGGTCACCAATTTGTCACACTTTGATAAATTTGGTGCATTTACATATCAGGGGTTAATCCTCCAATTACAGCTCCAGATAATGAAATCATTTATTCCAAGATTTCCCCCCAGTTCACATCATTTCCATCTCTCAGGCCTGGGGTAAATCCTTGATCCCCAGGCCTGGAGAGGAATTTTTTGTCTGAATAAAACAGGAGAGCAGCAGCTGACAGGCTGTGGAGGTTAGAGTTACACACTAAAGCAGAACAGGGAAAATATAAAAAAAATATTATAGCTAAAAACATTACATAAAATTATATTATAACATAAATAATACAAAATATTATTGTATTATAAAAAAAACACTATAGCTTGTCACTGTTGGACACAAAATGAAGAGTTTGACTCAAGGTAGAAGAAAATTCAGAAAATTCAGAAATTTTCAGTTTCACACAGCCCTTCTATAACATGCTGTGCTGAAGAACCCTAGGATTGGTGAGTAAAATCAACACCTCTTCATTGGTTAAATAATAGAAACAACACCTGTGAGAGAGTTGTTATGAGAACCTAGGAATGTTCATGAAAAATAAAAAACTTGTTTACATTCACCGTCCTTGAGAGGAATGGATTCTCTCACAGGAAGAAAGAATCAGCTACCAACGGGCTGAAAACTTCACAGACTCACAGAAAACCAGACCCACAATAGCTGAAAACCAAAAAAGCTGACTCCAAAGGCATCAGCCCCAGACCAGCAGCAGCTCCCTGGGCTGCCCCTCACCTGTGCATTCCCCCCCTCCCTCCCTTCCTTTCCTGCAGGAATGGGTGGCATCGCTGCTGTTCCTCTACATCCTGCGGGACTCTGCAGCTCTGATCATGTACTACCCCACCCAGGAATTCCCCTACAAATTCCTGGGCAGCCTGGACGACCCCGCCTTCAACGCCTCGGGGGTGACGCTCCTCTACACCCCTGCAACCAACACCACCAGGAGAATAATGGCCAAAGTGGCCTCCAGCTCGCCGCTGAGGGGTAAAAAAAGCTCTGAAATCCGTGTCCCTGCAGGGTCTGGGGTGGAGCTGGCCCACCCTCGTGGCAGGGAGCAAAGGCAAATGCAAGAGCATTTGTCCCATAGGATTTTTAAGGGGAAAAGCTGTGGTGATACCCATTTTTATTGTTGCACGAATAATCAGAGTTTCAGCTGGGCTGGTTTTGTTTTGGTTTTTTTTTTTAATTTATATTATTTGTCTATTCTAACGGCAGGTGTAATAATAGAAGAGGTGGAAAATGAGGCCAAAATGGAAGAAAAAGGAATTTCAGAGGACGAAACTATCGGTGTTGTTTTTAAGGATGACTTCTCCTACATTCTCAGATTTCCAGTGGGCAGAGCTGTGTTTCCAAATGAAGGCTTTGAGCACATCGGTAACAAAATAAATGAAACCCCAGGCTTGGATTTTGCTTTCAAAACTGCTTAGCTGGATCTCTGTGCTGCTGTGCCACCCCAAAGGGATGGGGGCTGCATGTGCCAAATGGCTCAAGAAAGACATGGGTTAAAATCTGAGGGTTTGTGTCTGTAAAAAGAAAAAAATAATCAGAGAAAAAAAAATCTGTAAGACCATAAATGTCATCCACAGTCAGAGCATCAAAGAATCCCAGAATGATTTGGGGTGGAAAGGAGCTCAGTGCCTTTTTTCCTCCTCTCCCTTTTGTACTTTAACACATTAAATCATGCCTGGAAAATGAGAATTATGTGTGCATTAGTGTCCCTGGCCAGAGATTTAACACAGTAAAAGATAAAAGGCTGAGTAAACCCCAATCATGATTTCCTCACACTTAGGTAAAACTCTTTTTCAACCCCACGTGTCAAGCACAAGTATATGGAAATGTATTAATTAATATTGATTAATTATTTCTTAAAAATTTTGTTTCCCCAACAGAAACCTGCTGGGATTTTTCAGCCAAGCACTGCAAAGTCCCTCTGTACTGGTATGGAGGCTTCCTCTCCGTGCAGTCCAGCATTGATGCAGCAGTCATAGAAGTGAGTGTGCTCATGGTGGAAGTTCCTGTTCTTCCCAGAGTTCTGGGTAAACTTAAACCCCAAACTGATTAAACCAAAAAATAGAGGAAAAAAAACCAAAACAAAACACCAAGAAAACCCCCAAGCCAGTCCATTTTTCCATCCCTAAAAGTGTCCAAGGCCAAGTTGAACAGGGCTTGGAGCAACCTGGGATAGTGGGAGGGGTCCCTGCCCATGGTAGGGGGTGGAATGAGGGGATCTTTAAGGTCCTTTCCAGCCCAAACCTTTCTGGGATTCTCTGATTTTCTGTGGCCATCATCTTCCTAAATACTAAGTGTCATTCAAACTTTGAAAGAATGACAGATCATTCTCATGGCTCGAGGCAGTGAGTGGAAGAAGGATTTAACAGTGTTTATTGCAAGTCCATACAAAAATATACTAAATACCGGTTATTTGCTTATAAACATAACCTTATTATTGACAAACTGATAATTCTAATGCTTGTAACCCCCTGTTTGTTCTGATGTTGGCTATTTCATTGCAAAAATGAGATGAATGAGTGATTTCTTTCCTTTAGATGCAAACCAACCACTCTGTGTGGAGGGAAATGAAGTCAATTACTGGAGTCCACCTGAAAACCGTGGTGAAACCTCTGTATAAACAGGATTACCTTTGGTTCATTATCTGTGCCATACTGAGCTACTGCCCATACATGCACTTTTTATCAGTGAAACTTCTCAAGGAGAAGAAGAAGCTGAAGGTATTGATGAGAGCAATGGGTCTGCAAGATATTTCCTTCTGGTGAGTGCCAGAGATTAATGTGTAATTGCAGGGATTATTTTATCAAGTGTATGGAGCAGCCTGGTCTGGTGGGAGGTGGCCCTGCCCATGCCAGGGGGGGAATTAGGGGATCTTGCAGGTGCATTGGAATTTAAATTCAAAATATTTGAATTTAAACCATTCCGAGGTTCTCTGTGCTGGGGGACTTCTGTTCCCAAGCCTGTTGCTCTGAGACAGGATTTTTGTAGTTGTTTTGTTGCTCTTCTGCCCCCGAGAAAGGAGGAGGAGCCCTCCTGGTGGAGCAGGGGTGTGTGCAGCAGGGTTCTGGGTGTTGGGGGGGTTATGTGAAAAATCCAGAAAATGGGTGGAACACACAGAAAAAGCCAAGGAACAACAAACTCTGGAGAAACCCCTAAATGCTGAGGCAGAGGAGGGACACAGGGTCCATCCAAGCAGGCTTCCTAATCCCTCTGGGCATGAATATCCCACAGCATTAGGAAAAGCACGTGGATGAAAGGTCCTGGCTGCAGATTCTCCGTGTCCCTTTGCTGCCATCTTTGCATCTGCAGAGATCTGGGCACCTGCAACACCTGAACTTGTGGAGGAACTTTTCTCCTGAGCAGTAACCAAGCACTGAACAGGCTGAGGGTGTGGAGTGTCCCTCACTGGAGCTGTTCCAGACCCATCTGGACACATTTCTGTGCCCTCTGCTCTGGGGTGACCCTTTTTGAGCAGAGACATCGACCCTCTGTGCCCCTTCCACCCTGCCCCTTCCTGTGACTCTCTGATATTTGCACCTTCCCAGTCTGGAAACTGGATGAAAATACAAAATATTTGAATTTAAACCGCTGTGCCTTGTATTGGCTGTGTCCTAGCAAGTTTTGTCACGCTCAGGGACAGAAATAACTGTGCTTTTCTTTGTAGGTTATCCTGGAGCTTGCTGTACACCGTGTATGTCTCCATCACAGCCAGCCTGCTGACCTGGGTCACCCTGAGTGAAGCTTTTAACTGCAGCAGCTTTTTGGAAGTGTATTTTTTTTATTTCTTTTATGGCGTGGCATCTGTAAGTCTGCTTTCATATTCTTATGTGATGCACCTTTTAATTTTTTGTTGTCTGTTTCCTAATTAAAATATCTGAAAGAATGCAGGGATTTTTAGGGCTGGTGTTACATGAGAAAGCAACAAAACCAATGTGATTTATTGTTATTATTTGTAGGCTTTTCATACCACTCCCATTACATTTTGGCAGATTCTCAAAATCAGAGTAAAGAGAGGTGCTAAAATGAGGCTGGGAGTGATTTGTCTGTCCCCAAAAACCTGCCCTAAATCTCAGAGCTGTCTGCTAAACAAGGCCTTGTGCATCTGGAGGGAACAACTGAAACCCAGCTGGGGCTCTAATTTTGCTCCTATTTTCATGTTTGGGGTTTTTTAAAAAAAATTACAATAGAAATTCCTCCTGCTAACTAGTGGTTTTCTCTGCTGCAGATTCACTTCACTTTCCTGCTCAGCTCATTGCTAAAGCAGTCAAATATTTCCAGTTATGTGGGATTCCTCCTTCACATCCTCTTTGGGGCACTGGGCTTTTTGATATTGTTTGAAAAACTGCCATGGGTTTTGGAGTGGACTTTAAACCTCTTCAGTCCTTTTGTCTTCACAGCTGGCCTTGCAAAGGTATGTTCATAATAAAACCAGTGCATAAAAACAAAAGCTCATCCCCTCAAAATTCTGCCAGAGAACAGCAAAATTCACAATTTGCATCGTCAGAACAACCCAGTCACCCCCTCTCTGCTTTTAAAAAGAAAACTTGGCTCAAAAAAAAAAATAAATCTGTGCTAAATCGTGGCAAAGATGGTTGGACCCTCAACTGCATCACGAATTTTACAAATTTACAAATTGAAATCTCTGTAAAATGAGCAGTGGGATGTGGCTGGTGGGTACCAAGGGCTGCAGGAACTGTGAGGGCTGGAAGTGCTGCCTTTGCAAACAGCACGTGCATCATCACTCTGCAACTTCTGCATGGTTTGAAATTCAGCTTACTGAGGCATTTCTGGTGCTTGTGGTCAGAATAAACCCTCTGCCTCCTTAGAAACAGCATCGTGGTCACGAGTGAATTGGGTTTTTAGTGAAGATGGCTGTGATGACACAGCAGTAGCTCACACATAGTATTTCTGCCTGAAGGAAATGTTGCATCTGAATTGTGGGTTTTTTTCTTTTTTTTTTTCTTTTTCCTCTCCTAGATGGTAAAACTAGAAAAATACGGGTCAGCATTTAGCCCAGAGCTGTACTCTTTCTCTAACCTGTACCTCATCCTGAGCTTTGACAGTGTCTTGTATTTCCTGCTGGCCATCTACTTCGATAAGGTTTTGCCTGGTGAGTGAAAATGTGAGGGGAAAAATGCAAATTTCATTGCTTTTTCTTCTATGATTCCCTGCTTTGTAGGGAAAAAAGGTTACCAAGGGGGTGGTGGGAGGAGAGAAAGCTGCAACCCTGCAGTGAGGAACTGAGATCCTGCTCCCACAGCCCTGACCACTGGGGTTGGAAGGTGTTGTAGGACTTGAGCTGATTTTTTTGGAACCAAAGAGGTTGTAAATGAGGTCTTGGCTGTGATTATTCCCCACCTGCCTTAAGATATGGACAATTTAAATTGCAGAGTTTATCAGTTTTTCCACTCAGGAAGTTCACATCCTGCAGCTCCCGGGGGAGCGGTGGCTGGGCTGGGCATTTATCAGAGTTGACAGATGGAGGTTTTGGGGTTGATATTTCACCTTCTCTGCCTCTGATTCAGGCAAGTTTGGGGTCCCTCATCCTCCTGCCTTCTTCCTGAGGCCCTCCTACTGGCTCAGGGGCAGCAGTGGGTGCGTGGGGGTGCGAGCTGGCAGCAGCCACGACCCCGTTCTCGGCTGTGACGCCGAGCCGATGCCGCCGGGCTTCGAGGGCAAGGAAGCCATCAGGTGAGGAGCTCCCTTTGACATGAAAAATGCAGCTCTGCATGGACTCCTTGGCTCCAGAGAGCACAGCCAGGCTGCACTGGTGAGGGTGAGGCCAGCAGCTGGCATTATGGATGAGATTAATGCAAGCATATGAAAAGGAAGAGTTGTTCAGTGTTTCGTCCCGCTCCAGGGCTGGATTTGAACATTTATTGGATGTTGGGCATCCTCCAACTCCCTGCCCTGCACTTCCCTCTTCCCATTCCTCATCATCTTCAAGCTGCAGAAATTCTGCACTGTTCATCCTTGCAGGGCTGGGTTAGCAGAAAGCAAACAGAAATCTATCAAAATACCAGCTAGGCCATCACTCTTAATTAAATATCCACATGTTGTTCCCCAGAGCCTCCTCCTTCACTCCCTAAATGTTCCTCGAGTTTATCTTTAGAACCTTTTAAACAGCTTTTAGAAAACTACAGGATCTAACCCTGATTTAAAGGTACCAGAAGTTAATTACATCAAGTGATTCCTTCCACAGCACCAGTTTGAGGAGGAGGCTGGGAAATATTCCCCCAAAATTTTCAAAGTTTAATTTGAGGCAGAGGAAACAGCCCCAATTTGGGATTCAATAAGTAATGGCTTGCTTACTTTTCTTTAGACTAAACAATATTAAAAAAATATACAAGAAGAAGAACAAGAGCACCGAAGCTTTAAAGGGTAAGGAGAGACTTTGTAATTCTTTTATTCCTTTTTCACCAGATAAGAACCCAAAGTGTTTTGAAATGTCCTGGCTGTTCTGAATTCTGCCTCTGGGCCTGTTAAAAGATATTGTGCAATGGTTATTTCTGCTGGGGTAAATTACTGGCAAATTCCTACCAGGTCGTTATCTCCCTGTTCCCTCCAGGAAAATCACTGTTGATTATTTTTTTGGAACAGCAGAAATCTCCTTAAAAGTTGTGTTTTTGCAGCGATGAACCACTCTAGAAATCCTCTCTCAAACCTGCTTTTCAAAATGTGAACTATTTTAGGCAAACTTGGGATTTTATGGCCAAATCTGCTGTCCCTGCCTGAGCTGTGTTCTCCAGGCATTTGCCAATGCAAATATTTGACACAGTCATAGGAAAGTCATGGGTTATTTGTTAAATGCCTTTGTTTAACAAGAACTCCAAGTGAAAACATCAAAAATGAAAAATACCAAAATATTCTAAAAATCAATATGGCCTCCAAGGTCTATATTGAGTAGGAAAAAAAAACCCAAACAAACACAACCTGAACAACCCACAGAAAGACAAAAGTATTTTTTAAAAGAAGAAAATGAGGTAGAAAAGTCTGGCTGCTTTGAAACAAGTCCTGAAATCTCACACGTTGGAAAAGCTCTGGGCTCTTCTCTTCCTGAGGATCCTTCTTGAGCTGCACTAAAATAAAACATTATGAACCTTGTAGAAAACTGGAGTCAAAAATTCTTTAAATATCTTTAAATTCAATCAAGACATGGTTCCTTACCAAGCTTAGCCCTAACTCCTGAAGAACCAGCCTGTGCTTTTGAATCTGGTTTTTGCCTCTCAGCTTCTAAAGAAATGTCACTTCTGTCACCTGTGGAAACAGCTGCAGGTGTACTTCTCACACTCTTCCATCCTGCTGTTGTCCTGTTTTTATTCCAGGTTTGTCCTTAAATATTTATGAAGGCCAGATCACTGCACTGCTGGGTCACAGTGGATCTGGGAAAACTGCTCTGTTAAATGTGCTCAGTGGGTTTTCCAAGCCTTCAGAAGGTGAGATAATGGGCCTGGGAGGTGAAGAGGAGGAGCTGTTGGTTTTTTCAAGTGTAAGGGGGAAATGTGCAAAAAACCTCCAAGTTTTCCCTCAGTCATTCCTGCTGGGTTGTTGTCAGTGCAGATTTCTCCTTCAGCACGAGCTCCAGGGATAATGGATCCCTCCTGTCCCCATCTGCATGACCTGAGCTGCACACCTAAAGGAAATATCTTTTTATTTTTAAGGGAGGGTTTTGGTGCTCTGAAATATTTTTGAAAGCTATTAAATCTTTCGGGCTATCCAGTTGTTTTGCTTTTTTGTTTTTTTTTTTGAATATTTAATTCAACACTTGAGAATCATCTGTGGTGCTGGAATTAATGTCAAATGTTTCATTCACCCCCCCTGTGCAGGTTCTGCCATGATCTACAACTACAATGCTTCTGAAATGTGGAATATGGAAGGAATGCAGGAAAAGGTTGGGATTTGCCCTCAAACTAATTTGCATTTTGAAGCCTTAACAGTGAAGGAAAACCTGAGAATTTTTGCTCACATCAAGGGGATTCAGTGGAAGGAAGTAGATGAAGAGGTTGGTATGTGCTTCTCAGCCACTGACTTTTCTTTTGTGGCATCTTGGGCACTTTTTGCTTGATTTATAAAAGATAATCACCTGCATCTTGTTCTGTGGAAATGAGAACAAACCTATTTCAGTGGCAAAGTGGTTTTCCAATTCTTTCTTATGCCGTGAGTTAAAACTCAGATTTGTCTTATCTCCAAGCAAAGCCATTAAGGGTAGCTAAGTTTGAAATCCTGAAGTTGTGTTTTTTGCAGCCATTTAGGAATTCAAACATGCCCAGTGCTTTGGAAATGTGACTCTTGTCTTTGTGTGTCCCCAAGGTGCAGAGAGTTCTCGTCATGCTGGACCTCAGTGACGCTCAGAACGTTTGTGCTGATGCCCTGAGTGGGGGAGAAAAACGAAAATTGTCTCTTGGAATTGCAATTTTAGGGAATCCCAAGGTAGGGACCGGGCGTGTTTATGCACACACAACATGTTTTTTTTGGGACATAGCTTTGCGTTTTGACTTGGCACAGAGGCTGTTGTGATTTTCCCCTGCCGTTCCAGGCCACTAATTCACTTACTGGAAGAGCTGGGGAATCTGGGTCAATCAGAGCCATATTTTTAATTAGCAGGGTGGTGATATTGCGACAGGAGGAAGAGCAGTAAAAATGAGCAGCACTTGAGGATGCACTCTCTGAGTGAGGTCACCCAAAAGCACGAAACGAAGCGATGCAGGTGTGGAGCTGAGCCCCCTGAACAGGCCTGGGGGGCTCTGATCTGCTTGTCCTTTGCAGGTGCTGCTGCTGGACGAGCCCACGGCGGGGCTGGATCCCTGCTCCAGGCACCACGTCTGGAGCGCGCTGCGGGAGCGCCGCGCCGGGCGCGTCACGCTCTTCACCACCCAGTCCATGGAGGAGGCCGATGCTCAGGCTGGTGAGCCCAGGCTGGCACCTCAGGGGGTGCAAACGAGGGGTTCCCAGGGCACAGCCCACCTCTGGGTCCCACTGTGCCACCACTGGGGCTCGCTGGACATGTTTTATCTGTCAGTGACTGACTCGCTACTGACACAAAGAACGACACAGACACAAGCGCGAATGTCCAAGCAGGGAAAAAGCCCGATTTAATTTTTCACTTCAGTCTTTATACAGTTTTGAGAATGAGGCCAGTCTGGATGACAAGGTTCAGCCTCTTCAACCACACTGGCCACTTCAGTCTTTATACAGTTTTGAGAATGAGGCCAGTCTGGATGACAAAGTTCAGCCTCTTCAACCACACTGGTCAAAGTCACAGTCCGTCAATGTTTCCTCCTACCAGGACAAATTGTTAGCAGCAAAAAGTCGTTACCCTAACAATAGAATTGTTTATGAAAAATGAGTGAGAACTCTGAGAATCTGACTCCCAAGTATGTAAACATTTCAGAAAGCTGAGAAAAATTGTAAAAGAACAGGGTGACAAAGAACTACCCAAGCCGAGCTGGGCAAAGGCTAAAATTGGGCTGATGTGTCCCTCCAAGGCTTTGCTCATGCTCCTCTCCAGGCTAAAGCAGCGTTCTTCAGGACAAAGCCCTCCCAGGTTATCTGGATTTGTCTCTATGTCAGTAAAACTTGGTGTATTTTCCTGGATTTCCACTTGCCTCTATTCCTGTTTCTCTGTTATTCCTGTGCTGCGTGGGAAACTCCCCAGGAGCCCACAAGAATGCAGAACTAAAAGAATTAACCATGATGTTGAGGAGAAAGGCATTGGTTTAAAAATAATAATTAAAAAAAAACCCCTTCAGGACTGGCCTGGTTTTACTCCTCTCAAATTATTATTAAAATGTCTGCTGAGTTCAGAAGGAGCAGACTGAGGTCAGTCTTGTAAATCCCCCTAAATCCTTTGCATTCCCTCCTCCTTAGATCGGAAAGCTTTCCTCTCCTGTGGGAGATTACAGACTGTTGGCTCATCTCTCTACTTGAAGAGAAAGTGGGGAATTGGCTATCATTTAAGGTAAAACCTTTTGTTTTGGTCATCATTCTTTTTTGTGAAGAGCTTCCCATTCTCATGAGTATTTTCTTGTAGAATCTGTGTTTTTGTACAGTTTATATAGACAGTAAAAGAAACCCTGACAATTCATTTTAGAAGACCTTTAAGGCTGCCAAAATTTCCCTGCTCTGGACAACAAGCTGCCTTGCTTTGGAACCCAACCCTGAAAGCTCTGAGCTCGCAGCTAAATTGACTTTGCAACCTCCTCTGTAGCTGAGAGGGGACCAGGGTGAGGTGACCTGTGGTGCCAGAGTGATGTGCAATGGCTTTGATGCAGAGCTGTTGTCCTTAGGAGTTTGATTCCTGAGTTCTTGGTTTAGCAGCATTCTCCAGCATCTTAATTCTTAACCTCAACCATTTTGTGCATGTATGGCAAAAAGAGGGGCACTGCAGATGGCTGTAAAAATTCCCTCTGAAGTTCTGCCCAGTTCTGGAGGTTTCCCTATGGAAGAATCACCACTGGCTCCATGCTCCAACCAGATGATGAACACTTTTTATTTTTTTTTTTTTTACTTACCACTATAACAATGGGAATTTTTTTTAACAGGATGCACATAAATGACTTGTGTGACCCAGAGCTTGTGTCATCCGTGGTCAGGCAGTACATCCCTGATGCTGTGCTCAAGGGACAGAAGAGGAATGAGCTGAATTTTAGGCTGCCTCTGGAAAACACTGACAGCTTCCCAGGTAAGAAACCTGTCCCTGTGCCAGGGTTTTAAAGGGAAACCCACTGGTGGGAAAAGCAGAAATCAAAGTTACTGTGAAGGGAATAATTATATTCCTTGGTCTATAATGTGTGGTGTTAGGAAGCTGCATAAATACCAGTTTTACAGAAAGCCTTCACTGCACATGCTAATATTAACAATGAAGATGAAAAAAA
Organism: Horornis vulcanius; assembly: GCA_013401035.1. NCBI lineage: Eukaryota > Metazoa > Chordata > Aves > Passeriformes > Scotocercidae > Horornis > Horornis vulcanius. Next base: position 12,039 of record VZUA01047510.1, read on the forward strand.
GAAAATCCACCAACTAATCTACCAACTAAAATCCACCCACCCTCTCCTGTTTTCAGGATGACCCATGAAAACCAAACCCACTGAATTTTCCACTAGTTACATCTAAAAAAAACACAATAAATTTGTGACTTTCGAAAAGAAACCTTGCAGTAAATTTTGACTTTCAGGTTCTGGGGATTAATGATGTGAATGCTGGAAGATCCAGTGTTAATTGGCCGTGGTGCCTGGGCTGAGTGTGGCTGTTTCTCCTGAGCAGGTCTGTTCAGCCACCTCGAGAGCAGCCTCTTGCAGGGGGTTGTCAATTACCAGGTGACCAGGACAACCCTGGAAGATGTTTTCCTGAGGCTGCAGGGTGAGGAAGCCATCGATCCAGAAGGTGAAGCATTGACTCCCTTTTTGCAAGCGTGGCATCCCTAAAGTTCCATCTAAACATGTGTTTTAATTGAATAGCTAATAAATTTCTGCTAAATGTGAATATTGATAGGCCTAGAGTATCCCACTTGCCTTCAGAGAGGAATATCATCTTGGAGAAGCCCAAATGATTCCATCTTGGCTTCCCAAAGGCTTTCAAGCACAAGAATTAAGGTTGTGTTGGAGGGATATTTACCTTTGAAGGGTTGTACAGCCCAGACCAGGAGGTGGGCAGGGATAAAGTTTGCAGAAGGCACTTCCCCAAGGCCAGTGAAGATCTTGGATGTCTTCCCAGTCTGAATTCACCAGTATAAATTCTATTCTGGATGCATTATGGCCCCTTTTCTCTGCCCTTTTTACTTTTGTCTCTAAAAAAAAAAAAAAAAAAAAAAAAAGAAAAAAAAAAAGAAAAGAAAAGAAAGGAAAAAAATCTGTTCAGAGCAGAAAGCCCTTGATGATTGTTTGGGATTAAAGGTGTCCTTTGAGGGGTCTCTGTGGGTAATGTCATTTTTCTTGGTGAACACACAGGAGATGGAGACCTCGAGGAGAGGGAGCAGAACCTTCCTGGGTTCTCCAAGCAGGGGATCCTGGCCATGAGTGGGATGATGCTCTGGAGGCAGCAAGTGTGTGCTGTGCTGAGAATTCGCCTGCTAAGGCTGAAGCACGAAGAAAAATTCCTCAGGGGAGTGTAAGTACAGAAGCTCCCACCTACCCTGCAGCCCTGGAGGGGCTGAGGGAAGGCTCAAATACTGCTGGAGATGTTTGGAAGCAAAGAATTAGGTGGGAAATCTTTCAAAGCTGCAAAAATAGGATCAGTCTGGACTTAGTGGGAGAACCCTGGCTTGCTTAAGTTTTAAATTTCCCCATAAATCACACAATTACTTATTGGTGGATTTCCCCTGGCCTCACTTATGCTCTGTTTTTCCATTTAGATTGCTGTTATTTGGAACATTTATCCTTCCACCCCTGATGGTTTTAGTGCTGTTTTATCTGTGGCACAACTCCAGCAGCTGGGAAATCACGTCGAGCCCGTATTTTCTTCCCACAAAAGAGCAAAATCAAAATAGGTCTACAAACCTCCTCATCTTCAATGACACAGGTGAGGAAAAACATGTGAGGCTGACTCACTTTCTGCATCCATGTGAATTTTATTATAATTGACAGAGCAACTTTGCAAATGTCACAAAAACGTAAAGGAATGTGCCTTGAGAGATGTTTTCTTTTGAGCAAAAGCAAATGCAGTTCTAGTGATGATATAGATGATATGTAAAAGATTAATGAACCAGGCAAGTTTAAATAAAAAAAGCAATAAATTAAGTTTGAAACGTGTATTTTGTTTAATCAGTTTAAATAAATAGAAAAGATATAGGAAATTTGTGTTTGCTTAGAATCTCAATATTTGGGGTTTTTAACATACCTCTGCTTTGCAAATTGGAACTTATTTATATGAAACTGTTTCTATTTAAAGAAAAAAACCCCTCTAATGACTCCAATTTCTGTCCTTGACTTGGTTTCAGGATCAGAAATCGAGGATTTCATTGCTGCTTTGAAGGCTCAAAACATAACCCCAGAAATAACTTCGGAGAAAAACATCACAAGCCTTCCAGATTACAACGGGGCTATAAAAATATCCCTGGAAGGCAAGGTGAGGGATATTTCTCTCCATCTTTCATCCTGTACATCAACAGGATTTTCTGAGAAGTATTTAAATAAACACACCAGAAACAGGAGAATATTTCGTTTTGGCATAATAAATAGTTTCAGTAGCGCTGCTCACACCTCTCAGGGGTATGAAGGCCTTTTGTTTTGACACCTTCAGAGCCAGCAGTTCATGGTGATGTGCAGCCCAGAGCCTGTCAACTGCTTCCCTGTGCTGGTGAACATCCTCAGCAACACCTTCCTGCGGCTCTTCAACTCCACCGCGCGCCTCCGCGTCTGGAGCCAGCTCTTCTACACAGTGAGCCCCCCCCCCAAAAAAAAATAATATTAACTGGGATATCTGGAGGGGTGAGGGCTGCACAGCTTGGAAACCT
>VZUA01047521.1:0-13810 GCA_013401035.1 Horornis vulcanius
TTCCAGGGCTTTCTGCTAGCTATCCCCACTACAGCCAAGCAACTTGCTCGTGGCCAGCCCAAAAATATTGAGAAATTCAGGACTACTCCCATCCTGTTTTCTTAAGAGCCTTAGGGTCATAGCAGAAGGTTAGGGTGACTTGAGAATTAAGAGCCAGCAGAGCAATGGCTAGTCCATTGATGCTGTCCAGCTGGGATTACTGTGGTTTTCTATAAGATACCAGGAGAATCCTTGCTGTCCAAAGCCTGTTCCTTGGTGACCTTTCAGCAAGCCCCAGAACCTTGTAAAAAAACCCCCACATGTTGGGGGCCAAGGGGAGCAGGGCGGCTCAGACGCCTTGTCCTGGGTCTGTGTACCAGCCTGGGCTTTGCATCTTGCTGGCTAGGGAAAGAGAAGTGCTGCATGGAACACAGGGGACAGGAAGGGGATAGGGGAAGGGTGACTTCTGCTCAGAGGTAAAGAGCAATGATGGGACAGAGTAAATCTGCTCTCTTGGTTTCTTTGGGGAAGCTGGAGCACTGAACCAGGACACTTGCCTGAGCGGCAAAGTTCAGGGCAGCACTTCAGTGAGGACGATGACAGAATCTTTCTTCCAGTTGATGGAAGATCATCCAGCAAAGATATTAGCAAGGCAAAGGATGACACATGCTGACAACACAGGCAGAGAAGGCTATGATGTTACCATCTCTCTGGGAAAGACTGTTACTGACCCCTTTGATACTTGCTTTAACACCAGTGAAAAGTGACAACAGCATTTTTCTTCTTTCTCTCCTTGATAGCCAGGTGACGAGAACACATACAGACACTGCAGTGGAGGATCAGCTCTTCCAGAAGCCTCTCCATCTAGATCAGATACTGGATGGAAAGCCCTGAACCACAGTCTCTTTTTATTTTCTCTAACCCTTCATGCTAGACCTCACTGGCTCTCTCTCCCAAACAGCTTATACTGCTGCCCAGATAGAGACAATCCTGGGTGAGATGGAATTGGTTCAGCCCAGCTATGCCTCAGTAAAGATACTGTTTTTTATTAAAATACAGAATTGTGTCCTGAAAGGATGGAAATGTTAGCTAGATTTCTAGCATTTAGGAAAAATTTCCGTTTGTACACTGACTGTATTTCATCAATTAAAAAGCTGCAAGAAACCAGGGAATAGGCCCTATTTTTCCTTCAGAGATCACTTGTCAGGACCAAAGCCCAGAAAATCCAGCTGTTTCTCCCTCAAAAGAGAGCAGAGAAACACAGAAAGAGGCCAAAGCTACAGGTTGAAGGCAAAATCCCAGTCTGCTTCATGCCCAGGGCACCTAGAAGTGCTGGTGCTGTGTGTACCAGAACAGTCATCACCTCTCATCAAGTCAGAATAAGCTTTTTGTGATATTTGAAGCAGTCTGGGAAGGTAACACATTTCCTAGGGGTTAGTATGCAGGCAGGCAGCTCCCCCTCAACATGCACAGCTCAGAAGTCTCCCACGACTGCTGGCAGGCAGCCTGCCTGAGTCAGGTGGCTGTGCCAGGCGTTGGAGGGCAGTTACCTTTGTGTCTATTCAAGTAGTATTTGAGCTCCCACTGGGTCACCAGGATGTTAAAGTAACGAGGCTGCTCGAAGAAGCGCAGGTACCGCATGGAGATGTGGCTGGGGAACACTCGCTCGAACTGCCCGCGCCGGGAATACTCATCCTCTGTCTCCACCAGGATGCGAACGTCATCTGGAGTCAGGATGTCCAAGACAGAAGAATAAAAATCCTGCAGACAAGAGCAACCCAAGGTCAGGGAGAAGCACGTCTCAAGCAGAGGTCTCCATGTGTCTGAGATCTTTGGGACAAAGGCCACATGGAAACTGTGGAAGGAATCTAGGCTCAATGGTGACACCAACACTGCGCAGAACTGAAGAGAGCACCAATTCTGCAGCCAAGCCTCTCTTAAATACACTGCCAGGAGGCACACAAGGACAATGGCCCTACCAACCCAGCAAGGGGGTCAGCTGGCAAAGGCTATAAGAGCTGCACAGAGACATAAGGAGGAACAGGCAGTGCTCAGACTTTGTTTGGGGACTGGTGGGTAATGTGCCCCTCAGCACACGCCTCTTTTAATGTACAGATAAGTCAGCGAGACAGTGGCTTAAGCAAACCAAATTTATTTCTGAGCAACTGTCTTGTAACCCACTGGAGCCCAAGTGCACCCCATCATCTGGCTGACCCCAAAGAAGAGCACAATCTGAAGAGGGACAGACATGTGGGACTCGCTGGGACATGGGCCTGACATGATGGTGCAAATAACAGAGGAGGTTGTTTTGTACCTGGTCAGGTATCTTCGGCATCAAGTAATAAGCCTTCTTCATCTTCTCTGCCTTCAAATGCTCAGATACTGGCTTGGGCTTCTCCTTCAAAGCACTGCCCAGACTGAGGACACAAGAGAGACAATAGAACATTTAAGTGGAGAAGACAAAGTCCTATCATGGCAGAGCTGCTCCCAGGAACTTCTGAGAGAGCAATGACACCTTCATGAAAATGACATGGAGGAGAGAACACTTTCTCCAAGGATTTCACTAATTCCAAGATCAGTGATGGATCCATGGCCTTGTGCATATGCTCAGAACCCGGGGAGGATGTGGGCAGGGAAACTAGGAGAACTCTGCCAGCCTCTCACTAAGATATTTCAGTGTTCTTTCACCCAAAAGGTGAGAGATCACCTCACACTCACACAGGATGCAAGAGGGTCAAAGACACACCATGATGTGATTCACAGCACATGAAGCCTGGTGGGATCTCATGTTTAAATCCTACTTGGAACACAGCTTCTAAACTGCAAGCACAGGGATGAGGGTACAAGTACTCAGTACTGGTACTGTACAAGGAAGAAGAGAACTCTTAGATCAAAAATTTCCTCTGGCAATATCCAAGTACTCTTAAGACTTGAATTCAGCCACATGCCATGGGAAGCCCTGGCCTTTTGTACTATCTGACCAGCAACCATCTATTCTAAGCCCCAACTGAACCATTTGGGGATGCCAGAATCTGGGAGATACTTGTTGAAAACGTTTTAACCCATCTATCAACACAGCTTTTTTTTTCTGCTGCTGCAAAACTTATTAGTTGTGTGCAGATCCAAACAGGGAGAGCAGAATCTTGAGTCTGTGCTGCATGGTGCTTGGGGAACATACAGATCTACAGGAATTCCGCCCATATACAAAAAAAAACAAAACCAAAAAACCCTTTATATGCTTCCCACGGCAGGAAACACAGTTAAACAAGCTTGCCTCTGAATGCAAGAAATCTGGTAATGCATCATCTGAACCATGTTAAGGATCCACTTAATCCCCTGCAGGTCTTTCTGCAGACACCTGCCCTTCAGCACTTCCACTGAAGTGGCAAACCAGCATGTGATCAAAGCACCGCAGACAAGCTGGTGAGAACTCCCCATCTGGAACGGGCCCATGTTCCAAGCTTCTCCACTGAAGGCACAGGGCACTCAGAGGGCAAGAGTCCCATCTTTTGGCATGCCCACACATCACTGCATGCTGGTGCTTAACCCAGCAAGCTGATCCTTCAATGACATATGGCCAGCAGCCACTCTGCTGCAGAGAACAGACTGGTTTCCTTCCAGTCATCAGGTTCAAAACCAGGATAAACCCTAGCTGTGGTGAACCACAGAAGGATTAGAGGCCTGGCTGGACACACACCCAGGAATTAGCATTTTACAAAAAACAGCCATGTTAGCTGCCAAGTAGGACTGTGCACACCTCCACCCATAGGTTGGCAGTGTGTGACACCTGCAGTCCTGCCTAAAGAACTGATCACTCCAGCATTTGCAAAATAACAGGTGCTCCTCTTGTTCCAGGCAGCAGCATATCAGTTGTGGTAAATCAGAGGCTAAGCAGATCCAGCCCCAACAGAGCCAGCCAGTCCTCCAAGCAAACAGAGAGGCAGCGAAACTTAGCATCATATTAGTTCTGGCAGGGGGAAGGACAAGAGAGCATGACTTGACAAACTGCAGAGCAAGCACAAATTATGCTGGCCTCACTTCCAACTATGGACGTGCAGAGAGGGCATAAATCCTTCTGCCTTGAAGAGACCACAGGAACCAGATATTCAGGCAATGAGGCAAGTTCTTTGGACTCAAATATGAAGCACCAACAAGCACAGACTCTCAACAGCTAGAAACCAGCATTTGCTGGGCTCCAAGCAGCCCCCAGATTAAATCCTTCAAGTAAAAAGCCTGCTTCTCTGACAGAGAAGGGAGCTAACCTGCAGGTAGAGCCATTTCTTGTCTGTGTCTTTGAGGCCACGCTGTCCATGCTGGGCAGAACAAAGCCAGCGAGGTTGAGGAGGTCCCGAATCATCTGGCCCTTGATGCTCACATCCAGTGGGGAGTTGGAGTGGAGGCTGCAGAGAGGAAGCATCACAGCAGCCTGAGTGCTAGAATGGAGGTGTCGAGTCCCATGGACCCGAGATCAATCCCTGCGTTATTGGTGACCGGAATAAAAACACCAGCCTGTCCCTTGCCTCATAAAACCAGCCGTAAGACACTGACAGAAAAATCCTGACAATAGCTCTTTGAAGGGGGGGCTTTCTATCAGAAATAGTTAATTTTTCCATCTCTTCCCGAGTTTGCTAGAANGCCATCACCCGTTCTGTACAAGACACATCCTTCCTTGGCCTCCCTTTTTTAACATACTCTTCCCTGGCTCTAGCTGGAGCATGCCCAGCAAAGCTTTCTGAACTGCAAATGAATGTTGCTTTCATAGACAGGGAGGGCTTTGATTCCTGCAATCTGGAGAGGGAGGCTTCAAAGCCCATGTTTTTTTAGCACAGGCTACAGGGGACATTGCAAGCCAAACTCACTCTGTAGTAAAAAAAAAGACCATTATCCCCTCTGCTGTGGCTCAGAATATGCTTTACCTTGGGGAAATGTTGACTTCTAAGATCCAGGGCTTGAGGTTTTCATCCAGCATGATATCAAACCCAAAGAGCTCATGGCAACAATATGGCCGACGCACATACATCTTCACCAGGCTGTTCACGTAGGGCTCAGAACTGCAAGCCAAGAAAAACTGCTTGTTTCCAACAGTCAGAGAGACAGCAGAGCTCTGGCTGCTCACAGCACATGCTGACAGTTCTGGAAGTGTAATGCAGCCATATGCTGTGGGAGCAGGTGGGCTGGGGGACCCACACAGGCCAGGCTTCACCACGTATGGATCCAGTACTGCATCCTGAGCATCCCTGCTGTGTCAGGTAGTATCCACCTCTGAGTATAAGATTTATCCTGCACCAGGAACCATTCTCTTAGGCTCCCAGGCAAAGCAGAGGAGTGGTTGGCAAGCTGGGCAATTTTGGGTACACCACACCTTCCTGTCCTTCAGGCAGGTCAGGGAAATAAAAGGATTATTTACCCACTGCAGCTACTGTTGCAGGAGCATAAGTAACAGGATGAAAGGAGGGATCTGCAGAGAAATACTGAAGCCAACAGCAGTGATACCATTTCAATTAAGAACAAAAGGACCAGACTGAGAAGGGACTGGACAGTCAAAGGGGTCAAGGTGCACCTCAGAGACACACAGAGCAAGAGGTGCCAAGACTCACGCTATGATGGTTTTGATAACAATGTCCTTAATCTTCTCCCAGATGGCCTCACTATTAACTCCCTTCTGGGTCAGGTAACTCCAGAGAGCTTTGAGTGCCCTGTAAGAGAGAAAGCAAAGGAAGTAGCTCTGTAGCCCCTCGCAGCTGGTGGTGAAAGCAACAGAGGGGAACGCGTTCTTCCCTGGCATGGCAATCCTCCTGACATCCTCAGCTTCTCAGTTCCTAGTTGCTGCTATCCCCAGCCTGGCCCCTGATCTTGAAGGCCCAAGCTACTAGGAACATGAATCTGTCATAGACTTCTCTCAGCACAGTCCCAAATTAGCACATGAGCAAGGTAAGTCAGGCCCAGATCTTCTCTTCCCTCCCCCTCCATGTCCTCAGCAAACCTCCCCTTCCTGCAGGCCTTCCCCCGCAGCACTACAAAGCAGCTCAGCAGGGATCCAGCAAGACCCCAAAAATGTTTTAGCTAAAGCCACTTTACTGAGGCTTCAGGGATGAAAAAATATGGGTGACAGCTGAAAAATGTGGGTAACAAGATGGAATGAGGAAGCATCTATCCTTTTACAGGAGTTTCCCGCACCACACTGAGTGCTGCAAGCTACTCTGACACTGAGCCAAGGATGCTCAGATATTTCTCAAGTGAGACCATGTGGCTAATGGCCAGGAATCCAAAGGTCACACTTCCTGCATACAAGATGGAGTGGATTACAGCCTCACTTATCTTTAACATAGGAGCAGCCAGCTTTGACTTGCATGCAAGTATGAAAAACCCACACAATCCCACCCCCATGCAATTGCAACTGCTGAGAGGCAGCAGACCCTGCTAAAAGTCCCAGTGGAGGAAGAGACCGCTGTGCAGCAAGTCCAGGTCTAATCTGGCCACAGGAAAACACCTTCTGCAACTCCCTTTGAAGTGCAGTAGCCCTGGCCAGGCTGAGAATTGAGAACTTTATCCTGCACTATTTTTAAAAGGGTTCAAACACCACCATGGAATCAGAGACAAGTTCCTGGGGCTTGCATCCATTCACCCATGGGACAGAAAATAATGGGTACTCTTGCAAGATTGCAGCCTTCCTCCCAAAGGCCTAGAAACTGCACCACTCCTCCTATTCCCTCTGAGTAGCACATAAATTAACAGTTCTGAACCAGGGCTGCCCCCTTCTCTGCCTCCACAGCAAAGTCAAGAGTGAAATGGGCAGAAGTTCCCATCTAGCCAATTTAAGCATCACCCATTCAATATCAAACAAAAACCAATCAGATTCTGCTTTAACCACATCCCATTGCCCCCACAACAAGGGAAGGGGATCAATGAGCAGAGATGAGTGCAGCATTGGAAGCAGGGAATGGCACAGACACAGGCAGGATGAAAGCACCTACAGCTCAAGCAGCGGTGGACAGGATGAGTCACAAGCCAGAGAGACCATCCAGATTCCATTGACATTAACTCATGCTAAAATCACTCTGCTCTTTCAGTTTCCCAAGTGGGAGCAGATGATACAGAAAGCAAGTTCAAGTTTTGGGTAAGAATACTGAAAAAAGTCTGACTTAATGGCAATTAGAAAGAGCTACCTAAAAGGAGCACCTACCATNTAGCCAATTTAAGCATCACCCATTCAATATCAAACAAAAACCAATCAGATTCTGCTTTAACCACATCCCATTGCCCCCACAACAAGGGAAGGGGATCAATGAGCAGAGATGAGTGCAGCATTGGAAGCAGGGAATGGCACAGACACAGGCAGGATGAAAGCACCTACAGCTCAAGCAGCGGTGGACAGGATGAGTCACAAGCCAGAGAGACCATCCAGATTCCATTGACATTAACTCATGCTAAAATCACTCTGCTCTTTCAGTTTCCCAAGTGGGAGCAGATGATACAGAAAGCAAGTTCAAGTTTTGGGTAAGAATACTGAAAAAAGTCTGACTTAATGGCAATTAGAAAGAGCTACCTAAAAGGAGCACCTACCATTTGTGTCCCTGACAAGCAGTCTCATCTGAGTTGGATTTGTACTCCGTGTTCTTCTTATTCACACTGTAGTTGGTTAAGTGCATGAACTTGTTGCTGAGGCTCTCCATTGAGGAGGAGTACCTGGAGGAGGCAAGAATAACACAAGCTGTCCAAGACTGAAGTGGCTGTCCCCAGGTCCACAAGGCAGCACAGACTTTGTTCTCATCTCAGACCACTCTCAGCCATCCACCAGCCTTGCTGCCTGCAGCTCTCTGTCCCCACAGGCCCCGAGCTAATGGAACAAAACATGGGACAGAACAGGCTGCCTTGGGACAATGGAATGCAATCCCACCCTCACAGCATGTCCTCATGAAATAAAAGCCAGAGCATCAGTGAGCAGACACACTGATGGAACTGCAGCAGCCTGAGGCAACACAATGAAAACTGGAAGAAACATCTCAGTTTCTGATGTGCCAGCTTTTATGCAGAATAAAGCACAGATGACATATTTCAAGAACTGCTTTACACTGAGCTGATCTTTCATTGGGAAGGTTGGATGTAGGCAGCATCCTCTCCCATTCTCTTTCAACAGTCACCTGCAGGCAGCATCCTCTCCCATTCTCTTTCAACAGTCACCTGCAGCGACCCCGTGTGTTTCCACACTGCTTCTTAAGCAAGCAAGATACAGCTTTAAACATCACCCTTATAGGGGATGACTCCCTCCTGCCCCAGCCAAGGGGGGCACCATAGCCACGGATGCCTGGACACCAAGGCAGCCCCCAGAACCCCTCTCCTGCACAACCTACTTGCAGCTGGCAAAGCGAACCAATCCGTCCTTGAACAGGTAGACCCGGAGAGGATCATAGCAAGTGACGTAAACATAGATCCTCAGGTCAAACTTCTTCCCGCCAATGAGGTAGGGTTTGTGCAGATATCTGCAGAAGGAAGTAAGCACATAAGGGTTATAATTTTCATACACAGGAACATCTCTAACTCCCAGTTCAGAAGCCCTGGCGAAACAAGGGATCAATGCAGAAGCCTTTTTGCACAGCTTTTCCAAGTTAATCATATCACAGACAAAATGAGAGAAAGAGCAGCTCTCCCATTCACGAAGAGCTCCTGCAGCACATAAGCAGTGTTTCCTTCTGCTCAGTTCCATTTTGAAGAGATTTTCCCCAGTTTTAAGGCACAGTATCTTTTCCACACCCACAATGCTGATCACAGTATTCAGGAACATCTAAGACATGCAGTACACCACAGATGGTTTCGTACAGTGAGCAGAAACAGTCGGGTATTTTAATCCAAATCGTTTGATTATTCATCCCAGAAGTCCATGATTTTCCATAGGAAAGTTTATCTCTTTGCATGGAGAGTGAACAGAGAGAACTAATAAGCAAACAAAACAGTTCCCTGTCTGCCAAATCCCTGTCTGCCCTCACAACAATCTTTCCAGAAAGCAACCTCAAATAAAGGTGAACTATTCCACTTTTCTGCAGAAGGGGAAGGAGATTGAGAACTCTTATTTCAAGAAATCCTTTGACTAACATCTACACACACTGAGGCTTTTACTGAACCATTCTAACTTGGATAAGAACAAATCTTTGGCAACTGCCACCTCTTCCCTGGGACTTCTCACCCCACTGTGCTTGTGTGAACTGGATAAGGTTTGTTTGTCTCCAAACATGCCAAACCCCAGAGTACAGAGCAATAGGAGTTGGATCACAGCAGACCTGAAGCTGTCCACCTGCCACACAGAAGCTCCAGAAAGCTCATGAAATCAAGTTGTGTCTGAGACCTCAAATACCTACACAGAGACAGCAGCTCTCCAGTAAGCCCAGCTGCAGCTGACTGAGCCAAACTTCCAGGAGCAGAACAACAAGGCAGTCTCCAGAGAAGTCTTCAGATGCAAATCAGGTACTTCTGCTTTGCCACACAGTGGCAGGGGCCCAGAACTGGCCAGAGATACAAGACACTAGGAGGTCCCAGGGTGTGTGTCAGTCTTGGTTTTATATTCACTCACCTCTGTACTAGCAGTGGTCTCCTTTTGGGGAGCTGGCTCCATTTGTGGATGACCTGGATACCAATGCCTCTTGCTGATGCTGGCTGCAAAACACAAACAAGAAAGGATCAGATCTTCTCCCTGCATCTACAAAAAGACAGAGGATTGAGTTCTGCTTTACACCTACTGGTTTCACAATCCATTTCTGTCTGCTAGCTCCTTCCTCCCATGCTTTCCTGAGTAATTTGATGTCCTGGGGCAGGATGAAGGATTGAGGGAAGAAATTAAACTCCTTTTTCCCACAGCGAGCCTGCATCTTCACCAGGTTGCGCCACAGACGGTCCTTCCTTCCAATTTGAAATGAACCAGGGAAGTGGTTTAGCTGGAAAGGAACACAGATGCTATGACATCTTTCTGCCTCCCCATCTCCTTGCCCACCCCTTCCTGCTCCCTTGGCAGAGGATGCATCCTTTCTGAATTCAGTGCAGGGTGACAGTCTTTGCTCCCCTCTCAAGATTGCACCCGAACTGATTCCACCTACTCCTGAAGCTTTGCAGGGACAAACTGCATATTTTAGAGCATCACAGCTCTTCAGAAAAGGCATGTACTTGTGATAGATACCAAAGCTTTGGTCCATCACAGGTTCTCAAGCCATGAGCCACAGAGATGATATCTGTGATCAGAGTAAGGTACATGCCCTTCATTGCACTGCCAGTGAGGGCACTGTCCCTACCCCTCAATTCTACCAGAAGGACTGCTTTAAGCAGCAGTGACTGAATTTAGACAAGCTCACAAATAAACACAATTTGGCTATGGCCTCAGTCTATACAAGAGCCATCCTCATAGCAGAGATGCTCATCCAGTTATGCCTGTCTCTTGGACTTCCCCACTGGTTCTGGAAGGGATAATGCAGGGACCACTTCCACAGCAAACACCTGGTCCTGAGGGGAGGGACACCCAAATTGCTTCCAATACACTCTCCATGCATGTGAAGGGGGTCAGCCAAAAACAGTCCCTACCTTTTGGTGCTCCCTGATGGCTTTGAAGCCAGGGGATTTCATGTGGTGGCCCCAGCAACCCAGCCAGTCATTGCTTTCTGCAGGAAAAACAGAAAAGTCCATGACCAAGTACCCTGCCACCCTCTCAACCCACAGCATCCCATCTCCTTGGGCTAGCAGAAGATGCTGCACAGCTATAGCACAAAGCACTCATACTTGCTACTGGAAGGCTGCCGAAGCATGGGCTGTGAGTGGCATCCAGTTATCCAAGTGGGTCACATCCTTGCAAATATAACCAGTTGCAAGGCTGAAGAGGCACAGGGTCAAAGGAATGCCTTTAATTCCCCAGCATCCTGACTTATCTGCATTACAGCTGGCGAAGTGAAGCAGTTGGCTAAAGAATGCTGTGCTCCTGAGAGACATGTAGGATGTCAAAACTTCTTAGGACTTCCTCTGCCCTCCATGTCTCATTATAGCCCCAAAATAGTCTGTGCAGAGGTTTCCTGATACATGCAGGAGTCCCATAAATGCTTCTAGGAGATCACATACACAGAGTATGAATCGTAGCTGCAAATGCTCAGCACTTCTCCTACACATCTCTTCTGTGACAAGTTTCCCAACCCTGAGAACTCTGGCTATGGTCAGAGAAGATGCCTTCCTCCTCAGTACATGGGGGACAAGGAGCAGCAGTGCTGGGCCTGGAACTACACGAGGGCCAGCCTCCTCAGAGTGGCAAGCCAGAGCAAACCTGCCTCACATCTGCCTCAGTTCCTGACAGCCCAGGAACAAGTCCTTGTGGTCTATGCCAGGAACAAGCCAAGAGGCAGATCAGACCCTGCTGGGACCCACAGATCTTGGATACTGCAAGTCAGGCAAATGGTGAACCCAGCATCTGGCAGTGCCAAGGCTGTATTGCTTCTGCTCTGTTCTTTGCAGGCATTCTGCCTTCTTGTGTCAGCGCGCTGGAGGCAAGGAAGGACACAGTGTTGCCTCCCCCGACTTACTTTTGCTAACTCTGAAGTGGGACCTGCCAATAGTTTGCTTCACTATGTTAGGCGTGACTCTGCACATTTTCCATCGCAGCAGCTTCCTCTGCTCCCAAGGCAGCTTTTCCACTAGGAAGGCAAAAAGTTAAAGACTAAAGAAAAACAAACACAATACTTGAATTTACTACAGCTGCAAAATTCTTATGGCTTGCTGCACAGGGGTGCACAGCCATCATTGCAGAACTGTCGTGGAGCAGAAGACTCCACAGCTGGGGGAGATCCAGGACACTGGAACATTTAGTGGCAGCCTAACTCATGCTCCAGACAACAGAGTTTACTGCTGTCATTTGAATCTCACAGCAGAGCTGAGTCTCACCATGGGATGGTTAAGGGCAGCCACTGCCAGCCAGCTCCAGGCTGTGTGCTAGTACCCCCTGCTCCCTAATAATGGGCTGGCCACTCTCACCCTGTGCAACAACAGACCTTGGCTCACCTGTCTCATCCCGAGTACTGAAGTAGATAGTTGGAGGCACATTAGGGAACAAACTGCAGACAAGAGCTGGTTTGAGCACTTTATCTTGAGCCTCAGCAGGCTGGGCCAGGCACTCAATGCAATTCCTAAAAAAGATGAGAGAGTAGGCAGCTGGCTAAAAGTGAAAAGTACCAAAGGAAGAGGGAAACTGGAAGGAGCCTTAATTTGGGTATCAGGAATTTGCACCATCATTGCAATGTGGTGCAAGCAATGAGCACTAAGGTCAGTAACTCAGTCTGCAGCAATGAGGGGTGAGTCTGCAATGAATGCACATGCCAAATAATCACTGTAGGGCTTGTGATTTTCTGGGGCAAGGAGTGGAGTTTTTACGTAACAAACCCTACAACCTTGTCCAAGGGAACAAGGGGTGGAGACTGTAATACACATGATGTAACTGTTGCAACCCTAGTGGTTTTGCTGTGTTGCAGGGAAGAGAGATGGAGTTTTATCCATGGTATGTACACCTTACCACAGCAAGCCCCAAAACATGGAAGGAGGGACAAAACTTGTAATCTTTCTATTAAGGTTGTGATGAAGTGAAAAGTAAAGTTTGCAATGAATGTATATTCAAATATATGCCACTGCACCCAGTGGAAGAAGCCACACCAGAGCAATCCAATAATGAACAAAGAGCAGCAAAATAAAAGGAACTACAACACACTATCACCAATCTCTCAGGCCACCATCCCTTGCCTCACTGAAGGGATTGAGTGTAGCTTGACACAGAAGAATTGGAGAAAAGGATGGGGGAAGAAGAGGTGTTTTGTCAAAGTCCTTGTTGTTTTGGTTTTTTTTTCTTTTCAGCACTGAAATCAATAATTAAAAGTTTATTAATTGACAAAGGATTATACTGGTTAACATTCTCTGGCACAAAAATGGTTTTGGCCACAACAAACTGAAGGCAGGACCCAGCTGCAGAGGTTTCAAGGCCAGGCCAGCACACAGGCTGCACAAAGAAGTGGTCAACATCCCTCCCTGCTTGCTGCAATAGACATTTATCCCAAGCACTGCTTCCCCCATCTGCCCCAGAGGCCAACCAGACACATCCTGCCAGAAACCGCTGCTGGGCCAGTTTACATCACCTCTGCAGGACTTTCACAACCACATGTGCACACCACAGCCCTGCAGTACCCTAAGGCTCAACACTTGCTCACAGAAAGCCTTGCTTGTCTCCCAGATTAGTGATGACATGACAGGAAGCAGCAAGTTGTCAGGCAGACAGCAAAGCCTGAGGCAGCCCTGGTGCAAGACCAGCTCCCACTGCTGGATGGGCAAAAACAGGTCCAGCAAAGGTCAGCCAGGAGTCATGAAGGCAGGGCTCAGATGACCAAAGGCTGACCAATCCTCCCCAGACAAAGATTCTCCCAAAAGCTAAAGAAAAACCCAAGCTCCAGGACTTGTTTCTAGGATGCTATGCTGAGACATGAAACTCCAAGGAGCTTTTGCAATCTCTGGCCCAGGACACCTCCACTCTGCTTCATCCGCCAGGCAATGACACTGCAAGAGCACAATGTAATCCAGTAAACCTAACTCAGCAACTGTCGGTGCCAGTGAAATAAAGACCCCTGTTTTGCTGTAGTGGAGGCATCCTTAGCACTTTACAGGCTGCTGCCTGTAGCAAGAGAGGCAGTTCTAGTCTGCAGGGTAGCAAGAAAACTTGCTTTGGCTGGGACATCTGTCCCTACCTTCACTCCTTCACCCCATATGCTACCATCTCCTCTGTCACCATGGAGGGCAATGATGGAATCACAGAAGATGCTGATTTGGAAGG
>VZUA01047524.1:0-10777 GCA_013401035.1 Horornis vulcanius
ATAAATTACCCATTCATATGCAAGCAATGCTTAGAGCCACTCATGTGCTTTCCAGAAGAGATGTGGCCACCGGGGTTAAAACACAGGTTCCAGAGACATGACAGCCAGGTGGTTTGAAGGCAGCAGGGAGGGAGAAGGTGAGGCAGCAGTAAGACAGCCAGCTCCAGGCTACTGTGATGGAGTTCCAGACTGGATGGGAGATGAAGTCCTGCAGAGGCTCATCGAGAGTGACTGAGGGGAGCAGGGGAATGGAGAGGAAGACAAAAGAAAGATCTTGTCCTAACAGCATTGATGGACAGCACACCACCAGCACCCCAGTGCCCTGCAAACAGCACAAGGGACCTAGCGTCACCTGCAGCCACATGCCAGACCTCATCAAATCTGGCTTCCTCAACAGCTGTGCTTATCAGCAGCTGATGTAGGTGTGGGTGCATCTGCCTGCTTAGGAGCAGATGTTCATCTAATCCACCCTCTGGAGGAGAGCTCTGTCTGTCCGGTCCCTTACCAGGGATCTCTCTGGCTGCCAAGGGAAGGCAGAGGTTACCCTGTTCAAGCGTGCCACCTATAGCTAACCGTGATCGATGCACGCAGCCCGCACCCTGCTTCCCTCTGCAGTCACTGCAGGGACAATGCACCTGGAGCCCCTGCCAAACCTGCCGGTGCTAACGCAAAAACCAGACAAATCTCTGCAGGTTTACCTATAGATCTAAAAAAAACGCGATAATGTCTATAGATATGCAGTCGAACTTAAGTACACACCCTTAAGCTGGATAGAGAAGTGCAGTGCTGCTGCTGAAGGGCATGAGCAGGGTGGGCTGCAGCTGAGCAGGACAGCTACCAAAGCTAACAACCCAATAATCATTCTGGATCTTAGGGTGCCTCCCACA
Source organism: Horornis vulcanius (assembly GCA_013401035.1). NCBI lineage: Eukaryota > Metazoa > Chordata > Aves > Passeriformes > Scotocercidae > Horornis > Horornis vulcanius. The sequence continues at coordinate 888 of VZUA01047524.1, forward strand.
ACGTGCATGTGCTCTAGGGAACTGTGTTCCTGAAGTAGTAGAAGCATAAATGGTTTGAGGTGAAAAGACCACATGATAGCTTAGCGCCTCACATCTCCATGGGGAAGAATTTCTTCCTAATATCAAAGTCAGCCAGAGTTTACCTGCAGCAACAGGTTGTATCTTTTGCTGAAACCAGAGATATTGACTGGAAAAAATGACAATGGGGCAGATGAAGCTGAGATATTTGATATCTCAATCATAGAAGAAAACCTGAAGAGGAAGGACTTGCTGAGGCTTCTCTACCAGCAGACAAGCTCTCCAAGCATCTTGGTTTTTCTTTCTGTGTCATGTCTGGTCTTTAAAAACCTCCTTCTGCAAACCTCACTTTGCTCACATCAACCACAGAGTGCTACTGACAATTTTATACACCATGGGTGGCAGCATCTTGCGTAGGGCTCAGCAGAAGCTGGTCTTTTTGGTGCTGGGGGAAATTTCAGATTAAGGGAGAATTGAATTTTGTTTCAGGAAAAGAAGAGGTAGTTTGTGACAAAAAGGAACAAAACACAGACACTACTCTAAAATAATGCAGGTTTCAATTTTGATTGAGATGAAAATGCATATTTAGAGCTGGGGTCTACACTTCCAGTGATGTCTGGCATTCAGAGCTGAACAGGAAGTTTGGTGGTGAGAGTCCTGATCCTGGTTAGGGCAGAGTTACCCAAGAACTCACACGAAGCTGAGGAGTTCAGCAAGTCTGCTTGCTGCATTTCACACAGCCATGACTACACAGGGCTTTGGCTACACCTTACAAGACAGACAGGCTGCTACAGAGCCCCAGAACCAAGTGCTTTGCATTGCCCACATCCTTTGTGCTTGGCTGCCTCTTGCCCAGTGAAGAAGCAGCCTCAGCAGACACACCAGGTGGTTTTCTAAATACATGCCTGATTCCACTGCACTGCACAGACCTGCCAGTGCCTGCTGGAAGATCAGGGCTGAAGGTTTGCTCTTTGCACCTCAGACAGCTCAGCTGCTGGAGAAGAGGTACTGACAAGTACAAAAGAAGCTCTGGTCACCTGAGGCGGTGACTAAAATATGCGGCAGAATTCAAGAGTTTTGTCTTTGAGTCTTAAAGCCTTTGCAGGGGAACTTGAAAGCCTAGTGCTCCCTGGTGCTGAGACACCACGGGCCTGCTTCTTTGGACTGGGAGGGAATAGGTGAGATCACATCCCAGTTTTGAAGAAGGAAATGTGTTTGTTGATTCCATGTCCTGAGTGGATTCTTCATGATTAACTAGCCTGAATTTCCTTATCATCCGCAAATGTATTTTAAGTCTGTTTTAAGTAAGGAATAATTTGAATAGGGAAAGAATCCAATGAGACCATTTTTCTAGACTATTTCAACTTTATGCAGGCCTGGAGACTCGTGCTAACAGCTCCCAATTGCATTATTGCCTTCAGCTTCTCGTCTTTTCAATTTTTTCCCTTTAATTTGTGGAAAGGAGCTGGTCACAATTCCCAGCTCACAAACCTGACTTTCCTTGAAAGACACAACAGTGGTTGTTTAATGTGTTTTGAGCATAACATCAGTAAAGAAGAAGAATATGCCTCTGCCAGGTGGGTTGAACAGGACAGGTGGCCTGAGTGACTGGGGCTATCTTGGTGTAAGCGTAGTGCAATCTAGGAGCTGGGGAAGTTTTGGGAAGAGCATGCCAACCCTTGTTGCATAAAGTGTTGTTTGCCCTCACTGCACTTACCACAAGATCTTGCCAAAGGACAGATGGCCGGAGATGTTATGAAATGGCTCAGGGAACTGGAATATTAAGATTTTGTCTCGGTTCACCAATGCTTGACATATAGAGCCCCTGATGTTACCCCCTGCTGGGGAACGTGGGCTACAGCTGACTTTCTGCTAAAGAGCCCCTTATCTGGGTGGGCTTGTTGACTTTCTGCTAAAGAGCCCCTTATCTGGGTGGGCTTGCTGCTGCTGGCCACCTGCTTGCTCATATGCTGGTGCTGAAATACATGTGTACAAGCAACATGGCATGGCAGATGGGAATGTGCAGATGTCCTCTGCAAAGTGGTAAAGCACATTCAGCCTCTTATAACAACAGCCACTCTTCAATATAAACAAATGAGCAAAATGCTTGAGAAAAAGATCTGGGAGTATGAGACCAAGCCAGGTCTAACAGGATCTTAAGAATTTCTGGGCTCAAACTGAATGTTTCAGCCAGTGGCATTACAGCCCAAACCTTTGAACAGAACAGCTGTGTTCACAGGGGTAGCCAAATGAAAGGATTTCTGTGAAAAGCCTATTGAGGGGAAAGCGTGCACTGACTCTGCTAGGAGATGGATTTCACCTGGTGGCACAGACCAAATGCAGTCTAGGGCTGTCTGAACTGCAGTCACTGCAGCATCAGCTCAAGAAATCCTTGCTGCTGCAGTTGTTCTGGGGGAACCGGGGCAAGATATTTGAAGAGATGCACCATGCCTGGCTCTGCCTCTAGCTTGTGAGCAGGCAGGGCACACCAGGAGGAAGTGCTGAAGTTTGGGGAAGTAGTGACTAAAACAGGACAGGGATGTTCTTGGTTGTGGTCAGTTGTTTCTGGTGCAAGCTATTAATTGCCTCATTGTTGACGTAAACAGTGCTCTGAATGTACCATGTTTTGGGGTTGTTTTATCAAATGAGATTTATTTTGATTCATCAGACAAAGAATGTTGGGAAACTGGCTGTGCACTGGAAATGTCCTTGCACAATGAAATTCCTCCAAGTCTGAAATCTGTAGAAAATGTAATTTTAATTATGAAAAGCTTTGTTTTCCCCAGTCAGTTCTGTTTTCCCAAAGTCTGACTGAATCACCCTCTCACTGAACTACTTCCTGACCACCATTTGAGATGCCATCAGGTTTTCAACCTAATAAAGCCTCAGGCCATTCTCCCTTGCAATCTTTTGCTTCTCTCTTGCATTTTTTTAAGCTATTATGGTCCTGATGACCCTGCATCCTGCATCTCTTTTCTCCAAATTTAACCCAAAGAACAGTCCCAGCCTTTGGTTCTCTCCAGAAGTAGAGGGCCACCAAGGGCAAAGAGAACATATATATACTATATATAAGCAATCTGTACATAATCTTCTCCAAAACTCACAGGCAATGAGTGGTCAGTGGGGAGCAGAGCAGTTTCTTTTGTCTTCCTTTATTGATTCATCTGGTTTTCTAGCATCACCCCCTTCACAGGCTGCAATGCAGTGGCAATATTGGGAGCCAAGTAATTCAGATGGGGGGCAGCAGAGGGGCCAGCAAAACAGAAGCAAGCTGTGCTCAGATATTCTGTACCTCCATGGCAGTGGCAGTGCTTCAGGTCAGCAGTATCAAGAGATCTGTGCCAAAGATTGCCTCATCTAAACCTCTGTCAGAACACAGAGCAGCTGCCACTCTGAGAAGAAGCAGGGACAACAGAGCAGCCAACAAATTTGTCCTGGTGATAGGCAAATGCCATACTGTGACTTGCCTCATGTTGAGGCACATTATCCCTCTGGGCACAGAAGGCTGCTCGTAAATTAGGTTTTAGTCTTCATGAGAGCTGCAGCATGCCCATTCAAGAGAGCAGGCAGCAATTCACACCAGCAGGGGAGGGACCATCATACAGCCAGTGAAGAGGGGGATACAGAGTTGCTTCATACATTGACCAGGATGCAGCTCTTTGTTCTTCAGTCTTGCTTTTGCACCCACATGAAAAGGCTGCCTGAGCTGTGTTCCACAGTGTGGGGAGCGTGCAAGGGCTCCCAGCCTGGCCAGGGCAGTCCACTGAGAGTGGTGGAGGCACACAGGTGCTACCCAGCTGGGTCTGGGTGCCAAGGAGCCATCCAGAGTCAGGGTAGGGAGAAGCTGATGCCAGTGAGTACAAGTGGGGTGAATAAGGCAAACTCAAACTCTCTGATGTTCTGCAAAGCATAATGCATGTGATGAAGGGAAAGCAAAACAAAACTGGTTAGAAAGTGCTGAGAAGACAGCAGTGATATACACAGTTCTGTGATGGTTGATGAAGAACTCAGCATGGGCCAACAGTGTGTGCTCACAGCACAGAAAGCCAAATGAATCCTGGGCTGCATCAAAAGGACCGTGGCCAGCAGGTCAAGAAAGGTGATTCTGTCCCTCTGCTCTGCTCTTGTGAGGTCTCACCTGGAGTGCTGAGTACAGTTCTGGTGTCCCTGACAAAAGAAGGACATGGAAGTGTTGGAGCAAGTACAGATGAAGCCACAATATTGATAAGGGGACTGGACCACCTGCCCTACGAAGGCAGGGGTAGAGTATTGGGGCTGTTCAGCCTGGAGAAGTGAAGGTTGTGTGGAGACCTCACAGCAACCTTGCAGTATCTGAAGGGGGACTATAGGGAAGTCAGAGAGGGACTCTTCATCAGGAACTGCAGTGATAGGACAAGGAGTAGTGGGGACAAACTGAAAGGGGAAATTTGGGTTAGATATTGGGAAAAAATATTTAACTTTAAAAGGGGTGAGACACTGGCACAGGTTGCCCAGGGAGGTTGTGGATGCCCCAACCCTGACAGTGTTCCGTGACAGGTTGGATGGGGCATTGGGTCTAGTGGCAGGTGTCCCTGCCTGAGGCAGGAGGGTTGGGACTAGATGATCTTTAAGGACTCTTCCAACCCCTTAAAATTCTATGATTCCATGTTGTTTGCTTCTCTATTCTACACCCAGCCTTTCACTTTGTGCAAATATAGCTTAGTAGGTAGGATTTTCTCTCTTTTTATTCTTTCTCCCTTTGGTTAAAGCCTTGCAGGTCTCTGGGGCTTCAGCATCAGAATGGCTTCATGAATGGGAATGGTCTGATGCAAGTGAGCCCATTTAATAGTCAATAAAACCAGATTGTGCCTGCAGTGCCAGGGACGAGGACAGACTCTGTGACAAAGATGGGCTCCTTGCAGCGACACTGCTCATTCATCTCTCCAGAAAACACATCACTCTCTGCCTGCACACACAGATGCTGAGGCTGCCCTCCCATCACTCCCCAGGCCACATCCCAGGCCTGTAGTCAGGAGCCTCAGGAGCAGGGCAGCACCTCCTTGCACATACTGGTCACATCAATGGCTGTCAGCACAGTTTACATCTGTTTCAACATCATTCCTGCAGCAATGGACTCAGCAGGAACACTGGAAATCCCATCCAAAATGTGGTACACAAATTCTTTAGACATATGGCTTATAATCCTCTTGGGGGAAAAAAATAAAATGGGTGATATAGCTTAAATACACCAGCAGAATGGAATTTTGTAGAAAAATACAACCCCATTCTTCATGTTGTCTCTGAGCCATAAAAATGAGTTCATGAACTTTATGTGGAGGCTTGAATTTTGCTAAGCTTTAGAGAAAGACATGAGGTTATTCCTCCCAAAACTGTGATGTGTTCCTTTGTCTTAATAATAATCTTTGGTTTTTGTCTATAACATCCCATGAGGGAATAGAGTCAGCTTCTTTACACACATTTTACTTAAGAGTCTCCTTAATCAGCTCCAAGATTGCTATTTAAATATAGTGCAGTAGCTGGTGCAATCTCTCAAGGACAGCCCCATCTTTCAGTGCATCATAAGGAGGATATGCATACATCTGCACACAGAGACAGGGAGAGGTCAACATTTTGTTGGCAGCAGAAACCTGCAGCTATGTTCTGCTTTAGCAAGAAAAATAAGAAGTGGTTTTGCTTGGTTTCAAGTGCCAAGAAACCCAGCTACTAAGAAACAAAGTGATGCTCTTTTTCATGGCCAGATAATAAAGCATTTATGTTCTCTATGGAGCACATGGGAAAGCAGTATACCATGTCACTGCTGTCTGGCAAAGAGAAATGGGCTGGTGTTTGGGGCCTGTCAGGTGTGCTGCTATTAAGAAAAATCAGAATTACACATCTGACACAGAGATCAATGCAAGCTCTTGGCTTGCAAGAAACGCATTTAAACTCTGACTTGTCTACACTGTAAAAACAAATTGACAATTTCTCCACTCAAAAAATCCCAGAAAGCTCCTCTTTTCTGTTTCCTCACAGCCAATTATTATTAACAAAAGACTACTTCTTATCATCCTGCAGAATTGCTTACTCATCCCATCCCTGCATGAACTAGGAAAACCATGGCCAAACCCTGCCTGGCTGCAAGCAGGGAGCAATGCTCTCCTTTGCATCATCCCACCAAATTAAGGGGCTGGATTTCTCCTTGCCCTTGCCCTAGGGGAGAATAGAGAATATCCAAAGCTGCAATCCTGCTGGCACAAAGTCTGTTGCAGGAAACCACTGGCAGGATACCAACCACCTCCACTTCCATGCAAACCTCTTTGGCCAAGGTTGCTTCTGCCTGTGCTCTGTTGGACAGCTGCAGCCCAGCTGCTGTCCAGCTGTTGGCATCACGTCCCTTCCGACCAGCCTTAGCACAATAAAACTGAAAATTTGCTAATGGTAGACTGAATCCCCTCACCCAGATCATCAGTAAAGATATTAAACAGGACTGGGTCCAAAACAGATCCCTGGGGGACACCACTAGTGAGTGGATGTGGCACCATTCAGCATGACTCTCTGGGCCCAGCCATCCAGCCAGTTCTTAACCCAGCAAAGGGTGCACTGGTCCAAGCTGTGGGCTGCCAGCTTAGTATGGAAATTTGAACTCAGTTGTGTGTTTCAGGATGGGTTCCAGACTCTTCATTTGGGATGTTTCTGCTTCCATAGATTGTGGTAATCACAGGGCTGATGGCAAGGACTGAGAGGCAGAGCTCAGGAGGAACAGGAGGCCACCGGGATTCTGGGCTGACTGTGAGTGTTGTACCTGCCTTGTGAAACCCAGGGGGCACAAGTGGAAGCATTGGTCTCAGAAAATGATCCAAACCCAACAGAAGGTTTTGTTTTGAAAATAGGGTAAGAGATTCCTTGATGAGCAGGGATTCTTGAGGCTTTGCAAAACTGAGTTGGACAAGGGAATTCCTACTGACTTTTCACTTTACCTCGACCTTTTGCTTTATCCATGTCCTGGAAAAGTTTGTTACCACATGCAAATTTCCTCTAAGGCAGACAAAAAGTTCTCCTACCACACTGTCCAGAGTACACATGTGCTTTGGACCAAATCTACCTGCCAGTCATGACTTCCAGGACTTTCCTGTCCAACTCCTACGTGTGACTCCAAGGCTATATAAGACAGATACCAGTCATACTTATGGAAGGAGAAATGTTATTTATTGTGCTTTAATTTTCTTAAATTAAATGGCTACTCCACAAATATGTTTGAAAAATTAAAGCCTCTTTCTTCCAGCAAAGGTCACATTTGGGATTTTTTTCTTCCTATCTCAATCTGGAACAAGAGATTGGCAAAGGAAGCAGCTACCAGATAAATTTAGTTTAGGGGAACAGAAATTTATTTTATATATCAACATTTGTTGCCCATGTAAACCAGCCTGCAAAAACATCTATTTTTTTTTTCCTGAGAAACATGGAGAACCAGCTGTAAAGCCCAGAGGTTTTTTGAATAAAGTGAATAAAAAATGCCATCAGTGCATGCCTTATGGTAGTGGCTTCTCTCTACTGTACTCCCCTTGTCTTTTCCAATTAAGGTGAGATTAACCTCAGCTTGACTGTGTAAATGCCAAGAATCTTCTTAAAGGGGGCTGTCTCAGCTGCCTCTGCCTGGGGAGGAGACTGGTAGAGCACAGAGTGGGGGCTGATGTGGCTCCTGCCAGTGCCTCTCCCCCCCTCCACTGACTGCAAAGTGAGCAGACAACCCCTCCCAGTAGCTCTTCCAAATGCTCAGTTTGAAAATGAAATAAACTGATGAACAATTTGTACCTTCAGCTGACAGAAGTCTAACTGCATTTTCAGAGAAAAAGAAAATTGAACTGGAGATCACTAGTAGTGTCATTTCCCTATTTCTGTATTAGAATCCTTTGTTAATATGATGCTCCAAGACAAAGCACAGCCCTGCTAGAAAATAAAGGCTTCTGCAGAAGCAGTTTTTCTGGACAAGAGTGAAATGAATGTTGAATGCCTTGCTGAGTGCTCTTCAGAAGGGCAAGAATGACTTTAAACTGTATGATGTGTTTTTCCTCTGATCCTATTTGTCCTGACAACTGAAATTAAGGTAATTTCCATCTTTCAACCAACTTCTGCTCTCACTTGTACCATTATATGTACATTGAAAACAGTCACATGATTTGTATTTCTTGTGTGACACTGACACATTTTTTTACCTGCTGATTCAATCACATCATTTTTTATCTCCTTTGCATAGATCTTAATTGAAAATCCATACGCAGCTTTTCTTACTTGTAGAGTTGAAAGGAGGGAGTTAAAATACAGTAGAACAAAAATACAGGTTTTTATTTAAGGAGTTTTGAGGTAAAATGGAAAAGATCTAAGTGCCTTAGGTTCCTGCAGAGTTCTCTTTACCATCACTGACCTGATGCAGGGCCTCTCAGCTGGTAGAAACATAATATCAGAGCATATAATCCTGGTCAACAATCCACAAGGTCTGATGCTTTGTAGGCTGGAGCCTCCATCTGTAATTCCATGGAGCCTGCACCAGGTAAGGTGGCATATGATGAATGAACTTGTTTTGTGAAATATGGCATTATCCAAGAGCTAACTTTGCAGCATTAAAAATCAAGCTACCTCACAGAAGCGTTTTCCTACGTTCTCTGGAAATGCTGGACACAAAATCAGAGAGAGGACACCTGTCCCCAGGTAACCAAGCATTCCTCTGGCTCCTCCCAAAGTACAAGACACAGCTTTTTGAGCCAGGTGAGTAAGATGCCAAGGCATATCGAAATATGGAGATGGAAACAGCAAGAGTTACTAACAGGCTTTCCAATAACAGCTATCTGCCAGCATGAATCAAGCCCTTGCACGCTCAGCATCAGTGTCCTTGGGGAAGATGAGAAAAATAGAAACTGTTTGGACTGCAGAAGCTATTTACCATCTCCTATCATCTGAACTGTGAAGAAAACAGATGTGTCTGTACACTTTTTTTATTTTGGCACTTAACTGTTATCTGACATAGTCTCAAAAAACCTTTGCAAAATGGTGCTTTTTGCCTTGCAAGTATTGCTCAGCTCCTGACAGCAAGCAGGATGATGAGCAAAGCTCCCCAGCAGATACCTGCTCTCTAACTACTGCCTACCCTGCAGCAAGGGTGTGAAGAGCAGAACAGCATGATGTGATGAGGGGCAGGGCATGTGCAGGCCAGGCAGAGGCAGTGATCAGGACTGAGGTCTTTGTGAGAAGGTTCCTGTGTTTGAAACCAGCAGCAATTGTGGTGGAGATCAGGAGCAGCCCTGCTGGCTGTGTAGCTCCTGGCCTGTGGGCAGACGTGCCCTGGGGCTTGCTGTCACTGAATGGTCAGCACGAAAGGAGAGGGTAAGGTGGTGAAGACACAGGTTACTACTGTCCTCTCATCCCTGGAGAACCTTGATTATTCACAAAGAGGCTTCTCTTCTCCCTTAGGACAGCTGCCAAGGAGTATATCCCAGCCTCAGCTGAAACAGGACACAATGATGGTCAGGACATCAAACTAAACAGTGCTTAAGTGTTGTCTGCATGTCGTGTAAAACCAGAGAGGATGACTGCCTTTGCAAGGATTTACCCTGCATGCCTGAAAACTTCAGCATTGTACTGACTGAGGGCCACAGACATCTTTCCAGTGACTGTGACTGTGGTGGTAAATGTTCTAGGGCCACTTGCTGTCACACTACTGAATCCTACACATCCCTTGCCTCCAAAGCTCGCTGATCACAGCCCACTGGATAGATGGTCCCTGTCCTGTGCTGCCTGCGTCATGTTCTGGCTGACCTGAACCACCTACCCCCAGAGAAGGCATTAAATTCTGGCCAGAAGTGCTCCCTGACATGCTTTCCTTATGTAGGCATAGCTCT
>VZUA01047542.1:849-11493 GCA_013401035.1 Horornis vulcanius
TTGGGGCTACAGTTGGGTCGAGGCAGCCAAGGGAAACTGAGAGATACCCATGTGACTAAAATTTAGCTGAGTTCTTTGGCTCCCTGGCCTGAGATTTATATTTGTGACACCTTCCCCTCTGTCAGTCCCTAGGCCAGACACAAGTCTGTCTGTCTGTGTACCCACGGCTCCACACACCCCGTGGAGTGGCCGCTGTGCCTGTTCCTTGCTGTGCCACCATGGGATGTGTCTATTCCCAGTGCTGGCTCTCTTGCTCCTAGAGCCCACAGCAGTGTGAGTGTGTGCTCTGGGAGAAAGCAGCTGCCATGTGGTGGAGATGAAAAATCAAGAGCAAACACTTTCTGAATTTCTGCAAGTGGGCAAATTAATTTCAATCTGAACTGTCATCACAAAGGGCCTTTTTTCCCTTCCCCTTTCCTTTGGGTGGTATCTTTGATTTATATTTCTGAATGAGGCAAGTGATCGCCCTTTGGTGCTAAGTTCATTTTCTTCATAGATTTTCAGTTGCAGAATCCTGTCAGTTTTTGGTTAATGTGGTAGTTTTTTTGGATTTGCTTGGTGTTTTTGTTTTATGTTTTAAGAACCAGTGAAATTCAATGGTGCCTGTGTTAACTGAAAACAATCCATTAGTTTTAAGGAGCAACTAATGTCTATCAGGTATTCTTCTACAATGCAATACTTGTCAGGTGCTTCCTTGCCACTCTATAAGCTGTAAGTAGAGACAGGATCCTGCTTCAGAGTTTCATGGAGTTAAATGGCTCCTAGGAAGCCAAGCAGTGACACTTGAACAATGTCATAAAAGGCAGTGTCTCATTTTTTATTTTCATGCATTTATCAGGTCCAGCCTGTTTCCTTTGAGAACTGTATGGTTACTTTCAGGAAAGACAAAATGTGTGATGACTGTCCTAGACATTCCTTTGAAGGAGTTGCCCTTCAAAGGAGGTGAGGAAGAATTTGTAGGAATTGTAGAACTACTGGAAAATCAAGCCTTACAGTTTGCTTTACTAAAGGCATGGTGCTGAGAGATAATCAAGCACCTAATTCCCATTGACATCTGTGGAAATTCAGTGCCTAAACAGTTCTCTGGATCTGGTGCTTGGTCTTCTGGCATTGAATATTACACAGTTCTTGCTTTCTGTGGGTCTCCTTTTAAGGCATCTTCTGTGAGTGGTTCAATAGTATTAATTTTGAATTCTTCCCGTCGTGAGTTCCAGCACATGATGCAGACAGCTGCCTAGAAGTCTGTGCCATGTGATAATCTATTGTTCCACCAAGGAGTTGAGGCCTACTAGACAAGCAGTGGGGTGGGAGAGTGAGTCAGAGAAAATGCACTGCACTTTTATTGATGGTTGCTGAGGGAGGATGAGTCCAACCTTCAGGCACTGCGACTTTGTTGAGTGGGGAGCTAGAGTGACATACTCATTTGTTTGAGTGAAAATCCAGGGGAAAGTGGGAGATTTTTATTGGCATTTCCTCCACTCAGCACTGATCTTATCATGCTGGTTTAGTAGCAGAGCTCTTTTGGCTCCTTCCCAGGTGATACCATTGGAGTCTGTCTGAGATGCACAAGATAAAAGCTCTCAGGGAATCACAAGTGTTATGACTTTCCTATCAAACTATTCTAATGTATAGATTCTTAGAGTCTTCTGACCCAGAAAACTATCTTTCTTTTAAAAATCTTGTTATTGAAGGAAAAGGAAACACAAGAGAGTTGGGAAGTGGGACTTGATGTTTATAAGGGCCCTGAGAGCAGCCGTAATTAGAGTAGGTTTTTGGAAGAGACTTGTTCCTTTGCCAGCAAAGGGCCTTGGTGTTCAGCCAGGTTAGATGTAGCCTGAGAGTAAGCACTTGGGAACTGCCTACCATACACTGGTTCTGTGTCTGGCACTGAGAACACGAAGTGTTCTCTCACTTAAATACTTTTTGTACTCCTGGAGTGCCCTGTGAAACCCTGCCGAGGGCTGAGTCACTGCCCAGCCATTTGGGCTGCTTCTCTGAACCTTGACTTGTGAAGGGCTGCACCAGGGTGCTGTGATGGTGATCCCTCCTCTGGGTGCTGTCTCACTCTTGTGGTATTGTGCAACTGGTAGTTTCAGTATGGGCCCACAGTTCTGGTAGTTCGGCCAACTGAGTGATGTGAGAGCCAGGAGGTTCCTGGAATCCCCATTGTCAGTGTCTTCCTTGCATTCACAGATTCACAACTGCTTTGGACATGGGTGCAGGGCCATCTGCACAAGGAGGTAAACGGGACCTGCAGGATGTAAGGGTGTGGGTGATCAAAGTAATCATTAAAGAAAAGACCTGGATATTCTTTATTTTCTTCGTAAAGCTTCAAAATTGAGCTCTGGAGTTGTGAACTTGTTTCTCAGATTTCATAGTGCATGAGAAGAAAACATTTGACTTCCTATCCCAAGGCCTCTAGAGCTGCTGTCAATCCAATTTCCCTGGTTTTAGACAGGAATCACAACTGTCCACCATATTCCAGATCCTACAGAGGAACTCAGTGGGACCTCAGGAAAAGATGATTGGTTCTGGCAGAGCTAAATTTGAGTGGGTCACCTAGGACACAATGGGAACTGCTCAGAAGGGTGCTGGGGCACGGATAAGGGACCCCAGTGAAGTCTCTGGCCCTTGTTTGTGCTGCTGTAGAGCAGAAGGCCAAGCAGGGAGGGTGTCCAGTGCAAAGCCCACTGGCTGCTAGGAGCAAGATACTGGGAAGGAGCATGTGGAGGGTCAAATCCAGTTTGTGGCTACTGCAGGCAGATAGATGGTGCTCACTGCAGGGAGCATCTGTCCCGTGTCACCCAAAAAGCCTGTAACAAACTGAGATCAGTAGTGGAAAACACCAAAAGCTACAAACTGCTGTGTGCCTGAAAGAGCAGGAGAGATTGAAAGCACTGACTGCAGCCAGCAACCCTGGAAAGGCTGGGAATTTCCTTAAATAAAAATTCCAAGATGACCCAGGCATCAAATTTGATCATTGCTGTAAGTACCAAAACTTTGTACCTCATGTTACTTGCGTGCTGGGACGATTGGAGAGCTGGTGACAAACTGATGCCCACCAACACTGGAGTGGAAGGGCTGGGGAGAGCTCCCAGGAATCCTTTGGACTTGCTGGTGCTTACAGCAGCCACATTTCCATGCAGTGCACAGGAGAAGGTGCTGGTTTTTTTCTTTTCTCTCCCCCCCTTTTCTTTTCCTTTCTTCCCCTCTCTCTATTAATAACTGAAGCCAATGGCTGCTCTGAGTTACGAGCGGGTTTTATTGCACAGTTGCATGGTGGAGGGGCCTGGTTTTCATTGTGCAGAGCGGGATATCAATTTTAACCCAGAGGCAGTGATGTTATTTAACAGGTGCCTTAAAGGCATAGTGCTTATTTAATCACCATCTCCAGATCAACATTATGTAAATTGAAATTGCTTAGGTACGCAATTAATTGTGAATGCTTTAGACATTTTTAAAGGCATAAGACAATACCTGAAGTTCCATTTTAAGAATATCCAGGTCAAAGGACACACATGTTTTTATTTTCTTATTTGAGGTATAATGTGTTCAAGGCAGATTTATGGCACAACCTTTGTTTATTGACTTGTACTTTTCCACATGAAACTAATGGAACATGACAGATGATATTTATGAGGCATGTGTTCTTGATTAAATCATGTTAGACATTAAAACCTGATAAAAGAACGTATTTTTAAAGGGAGGATTAATAGAAAAGGAGGCAGCATTGATTGGCGAGTTTACACGGAACAAGACATATTGGTCTTAGACTGAGTATTTATAGGAGAGATATGTGGTTATAAAACTTTAGAAGCTGAACAGAAAAAGATTAATAAGCTTTGGCTCTTTGGAAAGTTTGAGTATTTTGTTTTTCTCCTGTTATAAGCCACTGCCTACCTTGTATTTCTGGTCTTTCAAGTGAATTTATTCAGTTCTGTATAAGAACTTGTGACCCTTTGTGGCCTATTGCTTGTAATGTTGGCCCTACATGCGTTCTGTATTCTTCAGGATTCCCAGTCAGCAGATCAGTGCAAGCAGCCTGTGCCACTGCTAAAAACTGCTCTGTGAACGTGCTCTAAATTCTGCTTAGATGGGTGCGAATGGGGTGAGTCAGCAACAGTCAGATGGGGCTGCTTGTCCCCACCTTGATACCTGGGGCTTTGCACAGAGTTCTGAGTAACAGGCTAGTAGGGAATCACCCCAGTAGTATTTTGCATGTCAGCTTAAGAGTATCCTCTTAAGTATTTCCTGTGGAGAGCAATGGGAGGACTTTTGTGAATGTAGCAAGTGGGAGCACATTGAATTTGTTTACATGGCTTTAAAGACTAAAGGGAACGCAGATATCTGTATTCTGCTTTCAGTTACACAGGTGCAAATGTGGAATGTTTCCTGATTTCAGCTATGCAGATGGATCTGAGGACATACTCTGGCTTGGTGCAGCATTTTCATTACTGAGTTTTAACCTTCTGTGGCTGAATTTGTGCTAACCTAGATCCTCAGAGCTGCACAGAAAAACTGCTGCAAGAGAAGATAGCTTTGAGTTCTTAAAGCTCCTATCAGCTTAGATTTGCAGAAGTAATGTTCACTGCAAATACAAGAAAAAATTAAGTTCTATAGGTTTTTATTACAGCAAAGTGATTTCATGCTGTGGTGAAGTATTTATCTCCTGCTTGTAAACTCTTCATCATAACTGAAAGACTTGTGCCAAATTAATAGCTCTTTACTTCTCATCTGAAAGCATTATCTTTGCTGGACGAGATACAGTAAAATGTGTTAAAGTGATCGGATTCAAGTATTTAAATGAATAAATTGCTTCAGTATCTTCCACAGGGAAGGAATGCAAATTATGGGCACGTTTATGGTTTGCTTTCATTTGGACTTGTCAGGGTAGAAACTAAAAATACTTGCAAAATGAGAAAACTGTATAAGAAATACAGTTTTCTGTGAATGGAAATGATTTTATGAAGTGTTGTGTGACTTAATTTGAGTTAAAGCATGACCTTGCATCTCATATCATCAGAGTGAGTTGTGTTTGAAAAGCTGTTAGCTAAAGTACACTTCTGCTTTCCACAAATCCAGTGGTAATTCTTTTTTTTTTTTTCTTTTTGTTTTCCCCAGCTTCCTCACTAAAACGCCCCTACCTACCTGAGATTTTAGAATAAGTAATCTCTCCCATTAGGAAGTGAAAGTATATGTTTCCCTGTAGAGATTTCAGCCCTCCTTTCCCATGCATATGGTGTAAGCCAAAACAACAGATGTTAGAGAATTAAAAGAAGAGAATAGAAAATAGCCCTGGAAGTAATATTATATTGTTACATTAGTATTTTGCCTCCTAAAAGATTTAGCAGAATTTAAAAAGCTTCAAAGATGGATTGAATAATAGATCAGAGACTTAAAAAAAAAAAGTGTATTGAGGCTGAAAAGAAGGGGAATGATTTTGTTGAGAATTGATATAGATCAAAGATGCAGAGTGTACAAATAGAAGAAAGAGGAGGGGGAAAAAGTGAGATTTTGGAAAAAAGAAGCAGCTTAGCTCTCAGTCCTACAAAAAGTGGAAAAATCGATCACATCAAGAAAGATGGAATCTTTGAGTGGCAAAATGGGTACTGAGTATGAAGGGCAGGCAGAAGGGAATTTATTGTGTTTTGTCTTATGCTGGTAATGGTACCCCTAAGCTTTGTGAGGGCATCACAGCTCTGCCCTCTAAGCTGGTTCTCCTGGAAAAAATAGCACTTTTGGTCACCAGTGAAAATGGCTGGGGGTGATGGCCATCACTCCAGAGATGATGAGATCAGGAAGGAATTCTTTCTGTGAGGGTGCTGAGGCCCTGGCACAGGTTGCCCAGAGAAGCTGTGGCTGCCCCATCCCTGGAAGTGTCCAAGGCCAGGTTGGACAGGGCTTGGAGCAACCTGGGGTAGTGGAAGGTGTCCCTGCCCATGGCAGGAGGTGGAACTGGGTGAACTTCAAGGTCCCTTCCAGCTCAACACCTTGTATGTTTCTGTGATTCTCTTCTCACAAGGATCAATGCTTATCACACCATTTTTGATAGTTCTTTGCCAAGTCTG
The DNA here is from genome assembly GCA_013401035.1 of Horornis vulcanius. Lineage (NCBI taxonomy): Eukaryota > Metazoa > Chordata > Aves > Passeriformes > Scotocercidae > Horornis > Horornis vulcanius. The sequence continues at coordinate 6,918 of VZUA01047542.1, forward strand.
TTCTTACACACCACTAAGAACAGAGACTCTGTGTCCCTTCTGTCCTCATGCTCAGCTGTCTTTCACAGCTCCCTCCTTGATGTTCAAACTATGTCTTGTTTGCTNGTGAACTTCAAGGTCCCTTCCAGCTCAACACCTTGTATGTTTCTGTGATTCTCTTCTCACAAGGATCAATGCTTATCACACCATTTTTGATAGTTCTTTGCCAAGTCTGTTCTTACACACCACTAAGAACAGAGACTCTGTGTCCCTTCTGTCCTCATGCTCAGCTGTCTTTCACAGCTCCCTCCTTGATGTTCAAACTATGTCTTGTTTGCTAAGCTTTACTTCTCACAGCAGAATCCATTCAGAGTTTCATGTTGTCATGCTAGTGATAGGATTGGAGCCAGAAATCCACCTCTTGACATTGATTTTTCTAAGTCTGTGTAAATTGAAGGAAAACTGAATTCCTTCAGCTCCAATTCCTTCACTAGGAAAATTAGTTGCACTGTTAATGATTTTACGTACCATAAAGGAGTTGTCCTCAGAGTCAGAGTGTTGGTACCAGGCTGCCTGAATTTGAGGGAAGAAGCCCTCAAATTAAAACTTCCCTCTCAACATGCTTCATACTGGACAGGTTCTTGCTAAGTTCTCCCAGCTTGTCCTTCATCTGCTCTGTCCTGCCATGCTTTGCCAGTGGTTTGTTCCTTTTTCACTTGTTGCTTTTTCTTTGCCTCTGTTTTTGCTTACTGCTAGTTTGTGTTTCTGCATCACCTGGCTGTGGAGGAGGCAGACTGGAGGTGCTGAGGCATTGCTGAAGGAAGCTAAACAGGCCAGGCAGGAGGCTTTTAGGAGACGCCTGTAAAGGCCAAATCATACATCAGAATCTCCCTGCCCAGTGCTTGAGAAGCAAGGATGACCTATTGGCTGTAGTGTTGCTTTGTAAAGACAGCTCTGGTGCTGCTGGGAGAGCAGATTCCCATTTCCCACCATCAGAGCTCACTGGTAGAATGTCATATCCAAAGATTGTAAGAAGTTTGTGTTTAATCTGCATTTCTAATATAAATGGAAAGAAAAACACGTATCAGCTAATACTGATTAATTATATCCCTGTGCTGGTGGCCAAGAATGGGGGTGTCATGCCATATAGATTATATACAACAAAAATGTTCTTTCTATGAATCAGCCAGGGAAGGCATCCAAGCTCTTTCAGTAGGTAGGTAAAGGGTTTGGCTAGTTTTCAGGGTTTGAAGCCATCTGGAAAAATTTAACCAAAATTATCTGCTTCACAGTCCCAAGATAAATCATTTTCCCACTTACACAATTGTTCCTCATTAAGCTAGTGGGGTTAGAGCTGATTAAACCCTGATATTATAACTCAGGCTTTTACAGAGCATTTTGTAGATAGAGTTTTCGTGGTGACAGTGATACCACTCTCAGCCCCAGCTGAGAACAAGAGAAATAATAGTTTCATGGAATGGAATAAATACTTCATGAAACAGAAACAATTCTGTTTAGCTCTGTGTGGTTTAAGACATTGTCCTTTCTGACAAATGTTTTATCTAAACAGTTCAGTGTGTACTGTAGTAGTTATGCTTATACACTTACTACTAATACTAGTATTAATGTGAGCTAAATATATATTATGTGTAGTAGGAATAACCTTTTTTGTGAATCAAAGATACAGGCATGTCCTACATGTGACTGCAACCATACAACTTTGAAAAGCAGCAGCAAATAATTCTCTCTTAAAAAACAGCTTCATTATATTTTTCATGACTTCTCTGCGTCCCTAAGCAAATGCTTGTAACTGAGAGGCAGAGGGAAGGAAGACAAAAATAAGTTTTTTTTTAATGAAAACAAGTTGGTGAATCTGATGCTGTGTAAATGGAGACATAATTCAGTGATATGAGACGTCCTTGCATTTAGTAATTTCCAGTGCTTCTCTGCATTTTAGAAAATACTATGGAAATCAGCTATTTCAGTTTTTGAAAAATCAGTCTCATACTCCAGTACAGTGTCCTTGTGCACTTGAGTAGTGTTGCTGACTTAGAGGTCTACTTATATGTGTGTGTTTTTAGCTTGGACTTACAGACCTGCCTGTGAAGTGCTTGAGATACATTTGATTATGATTTGAGGTTGGATAAGGCTTAAATCATTTACACATTGTAGCTTGACCGTGTGTATAAGACCTGCAGCCAGCTGACAGCATCACTGCCTCTCTCAGCTGTGATCAGGGACATCCCTGGGAATGTCTCACAGGCAGTGTTTACAAGATGGAATCCTTTATTCAGCATTTGCATTTTGCCAGCAAAGGTGATAGGGTTTGCACCCTAATCCAGTAAGGGTTTTTAGGGGTGTGTGGTGCATAACCCATCTGAGTGACATGTGTCCCTGGTTGCAGTGCTGAAATCTGATGATGTGGCTGTGGGTCAGATCTGAGTTTGGGGCTCTGCCTTGGCTCATCATTAGAATCCCCAATGGGCCAGAAACCCCCTCGGTGCCTTGGGCTTGCTGCTTGCAGAATCAGGCTGGTGATACCTGCTTGTCCAAAGTGCCTCTTGACTGGGGGGAGAATATGTGGTCCAAGAGCACTGCATATAAGTAATTATTGTAACTCAGAGGTTGTTAGAGCTTGGCTTTCTGGAAGAGTGGTCAGAAGTAGAATTTCACTTACTGTGGAACTGCTGAAGCTCTTGAATGCAACAGCCTGTACATGCAACTAAAACTATGTGCAGGGAGAAGGAAAAACTTCTGGTGCCCAGTTGTGTTCATGCCAACTGCTACCCGTCCTTCCTTTCTTTTCTTTTTAAATTTTGTTATTCTCCTTTGGAATGAGGTTTTTGAATGCTAGGAATTACTCAAAGCTCATAAAGTGCAGGGCTTAGAGCTACAATAACTAGTATTTCCAGGGTACACATCATTATTATTGAAGATAGTAGTGGTGTGTGTGGGTGTCGGGGCACGTGTGTCATTGTGAAATACCAGGGAGTCTTACCAGACAGAGGAGGTCTGCAGCAAGGCTAAGCTGGTTAACGCACACTCACTTAGGCATGTACTTTTAACATCTGCCAAGACTGAAAAACTTCATTTTGTCATTAAGTAGGTGCCTTAGGATCTGTACCCCAGTGCAGTTTCTCTGAAATGAGAAGGTAGACTCTTTTCTCCTCAGTGCTGTTTATGCTTTCACAAGTGTGTGGTTTTCACATGCTCCAGCAAAGGTAATGTATCTGGTTAAAAAAAGAAACTGAGCCAAACTTCTGTTATTCCCCCCACCCCTCATTTTGACCTGGGGTAATGATCTTTTTACAGTATTGAAGAATTAATACTTACTTAGAACTGATTTGCTGTATTTTTGGAAGAGCAGTGATACATTGAGCAGTTTCTGTGACTCTTCATGATGCAGAAGTTACCCCTGTAACATCAGGGTTACATCATGCAGGAGTTCTGCAGCCCAGGTGGCATGAGAGGGCCATTTCTCAGTGCAATGTGTGTCCCTGGTGGGGACAGTGAATGAGATCAGGTGCCTCCTGCCCAGGACAGACACAGCTCAGGAGGGTCAGGCTGTGTTGGCTGGTGGAAGAGCTCTGAAGGATGGTGTGGTGAAAGCAGAACCCCCAGCCTGCTCTTGCTTTGGGTTCAACATGGGGTTATAGTTTCTGAGCTAATTCTTACAGATTTAAAAACCAGAAAAGAGTAAGTAACTGTAAGATTTCTCATCTCCTTTTAGCTCAGCAGATACTCTGAAGCTTTCCCCATCTTACCTTCTTAAGTCCCTTTTTGATTTCACCTCAAGGTACAGATTCTTTCTCTTGCCCGAGATCCCTGTGCAAAGCCTTTTGTTGTGATGGTTACACGTTTTGAAATTTCCCTTTTGTGCTCTGTATTCTTTCACATAAGTGTAGTCCTGCAGATGCTTATAAATAACTTTGTAGACTTGAGAAGCTGTTTTGCCCATAGAGCCTTCTGATACCTGAATGTAGCTCCCATCCATTATGTGCATAAAAACATTTAGAAGAGGGCTCTATCTGTTGATACAGCACCCAGCACTAAAGGACTGATCTTGCCTAGATCCTCTACAGCTTCCCCAGTAGTACATTTAGTGGAGTTCCAGATTATGTTCAAGTTGCAGGTTTGGGGTTGTTTCTTTCATTCCAAGTAAGTTATTCAGGGTCTGATACAGAAATCAGACTATGATACTGTAATACTTACACCTAATGCTTATTGAACCGTCCCTTCGAGCATCCCTTTCTTGTCTGCTGCTAATACTTCTTGTTAAAGTGAGCTGAGAAGTTACTTGCATTTGGAAGGGAATATTTAAAAACAAACTAACATCAAGGTGTGGTTGCAAAATGGTGCAAGCTCTTTGAATGTTGGGTGCCTGCTTATTTTGGAGTGTTTGCTGGGCTAAATGTAACATGGATTTGTCTGTGATGTGTCATTGACTTATCAAAGCCAAATTACTCATTAAAATAATGCTGAATTGGAAATATAAAGCAGTAAAGCAGCGGATAAATAAAAGGTTAGCAGAAAGGTAACTTGATATATGAAACCATAAAAGAGATTTCAGAATTAATGAGGGAGACAATATTTCTCC
>VZUA01047553.1:19047-36181 GCA_013401035.1 Horornis vulcanius
GCAATATGTCTGCCTTCAGTTACTGCTGCTCACAAAGCAGTATCTTACACACACTGTATATTTTGGTTTCTAGGCTTGTCAGCAGTCTGTATAAACACTTCAGTGTTGCATGAACGCAACGTCTTTGTGTTTCAGTTTCTCTGATTTTTTTGCGGTGCGTGCGCTATAAATTCTGTATGTTAACAAAAGCCCCAAACTTCCTTTTCCTGAGGTATGTAAAAAGTTTTGCATATTTGCAAACCCGTATAAGCAGAGACTGCAAGTGCCAAAATAATTACAGACTTCAGCAGAGATATGTTTGCAAAATCCCGTCTTCAGTTCTTTCTACTGTTTCCTGAATTTAAATCTCTGAGCTGGAATTTTGCTTGTAGACTATCATCTTGAGGCAATGTCCTTGCCTTCCAATGACAATGTTTTAGTCAAAAGGAATCAGTTTGTTTGTAGAGATTGGGTTTATGGAATTTAAAAGCCACTGCTCTGAATATTCTCCATTCTCCATTCTCCATTCTCTCTTCTCTTTCCACTCTCCTGTTCTTTANATTCTATTGAGAAGTTGGGCCAGCTGAAATTTATCACAAGTTTATCCTGATGTGAAGGGTGTGTATTGCATTGAAAGGCTGCCCAAATTTAGATGTTTCACAAACCTTAGGTTAAATACCTATGTAGAAAATGCTTAGTATCCATGTTCTGTACTGAACATCTGTAGGCTGTGAATGCAGTTTTTCCCTGCATCATCCCTCACAAAGGGGTGCACAAAAGATCCATGGCAAGAAATGTGATGGTTGTGACCATGGACAAGGAAAAGGAAGAACTGATAAGCAGAGGAGAAAGAAGAGCAGAAACAAGGAGGGGCTGTTCCTGCACTGAATATTGTGGACAAATCTAAAAGCAGAGAGCAGAGAAAGAAAAACAGATGTCAAGCTGGGGAGAAAAAGTCATAAAGAGAGTGGAGAAGATGCACCTGGAAACAGAAAGAGAGCATAGGAAAGGTTTGGGCTTACTGGAATTATTTATTAATCATGGGCCAAAATGTAGTTTCAAGGGTCTTGATCTTGCTGGTGGCTCATGCTGATGGCATTCCACATGAAGAATGCATTCAACTTTTTGGTTTTGTTTCTTTGGAAAATGCTGTGGACCTTTCAGTTTTCCTGGACAGGATGAGGATATAAAATAAGGGCCTAGTATCCTCTACTGCTTACATTTCTTTTCTGCACAGCAGCAGGGCAGGAGCCTCCTTTCACATGAAGTTTTTATTCTCCTTGGGGTTTCTGTAGTGGTAATTACTGAGATCCACATGGAAAAAATGCTCACATGCTGTGAGAAAAATCAGTCATGGAATCTTGCAAGGGTTGATGTTGGGAATCAGCTTCATTCAATGCTTTTTGAGGTGAGGAATGCTGAAAGTTTACTGAGTGATGAAGGCAATTCCTGAGATCAGTGGAGAACTCTTATTCAGGAAACTCCACAGTATGAGACCTATGGGGTGCTCACTGGAACTGGTAGGATCACCTCAAAACAGGGAATAAACCTGTGGTAAACTTCTGCCAATTTCTTCCCCCCCCCTCAGAAGGCATAAGCAGGCTTAAAAAAAGATTAAGAAAATTCACGGGCAGCAATTCAATACATAGATACTAAAAGGAACAGGAACTTTCTGATTATCCTAATCCAGTGATTTGGGGTGCTGTGGTGCACAGGGGAAAAGGGCTGTGTGCTGACCAGGCTGGCAGCATCTCCTGCTGCCTTTGTTGAGAATAGATCTCTGGGCTAGATGGGTCATGGTCTCTCTCAGCCCATAAATTAGCACTTGCTCTAATAAAATTTCAAGTTCAGTTCCCTTAAGACCCATTTTGGCTTATTTACACTGGGAAAATCCCTGTTTTATAAAAGATTTCTCCTGAATCCTTTCCATTTAATATCTGGTAGTATCATCTGGTATAGTCATCAGGTAAAGAAGAAAAATTATTCTTCTGGGTATTCTCTGTGTGTCTTGATTTTTTTCCAGTAGCACACAAGAAATACTAAAATAGATTGAAGATTCCTGCTTGAAGAGGTCTTGACTCTGAAAACCAGTGATATCCCATCTTTCTTCTTGATCTGGTTCCCAAATAAAGATTTCAAGCACAAATTTGCCATCAGTCCCCCTGATACATACAAAACAGGGTACATGCCATTGAATTTTTCACAGGGAGTTTCAGGATGGATGATGAAAGGAAACACTCTCTCTGTTAAGAGAGGTGGATCATTATTTTATTAATCCATTGCAGGAATCTGAAATGCTGGTCTAAATTAGTTTTAGTGATTGGTATAACAGTTCAGTTCCTGTCAACATTCAGCCTCTCTTAGGATGGTATTAAAGACCCTTGGGGGAATGTCAGGTGCTATATTTTAATGCCAGTGCTGCTGCATCTTGTAAATCTAGCTAATTAGAAGAGTAAATTTCTTTAGCTGACCTCATATTGGATCTTTGGAACATGGAATAAATCACAGGTCAGGTGAGACTTAACTAGTGACATCCAATGTACTGCAGATTTGTGCACAACTGCATTAATTCTCTTGCTGTGTAAAATAACGTAACAATAATGTTGCTTCCCAAAAGCTTGTGTTGATATCAAAGTCTCCCTGGACATTCAGCTATCAGTATGAAACCTTTTATTGCAAGGAAATGTGGAGAAGTAAGAGCAGCACACACATTTATCTGACAAATCTCCCTGTGCTTTCCCCCCAGGCCATCCAGCTGAGTCGGGATGGACAGTATCTGCTGACAGGTGGGGACAACGGCGTTGTCATGGTCTGGCAGGTGTGGGACCTCAAACGCCTCTTTGCTTACCCAGGGTGCGATGCTGGAATCCGATCCATGGCCCTGTCCTATGACCAAAGGTGAGAACAAAGTCTGCTCTGGACAAGACTGTTGGGGAATATATATTTACAATTAAATTGCATTTTTGTTGTTGTTCTGATAGTGATTTTCTGTGGGTCACAGATCCCGGTGATTATCTTGAGAATCCTGTGCTGGCAAAAGTTTTTTGGGGTTTTTTTTTAACATGTTGTATTTAGGGCAGATAATCTTTTTCAGGATTTCAGCTCTTTGGGGAATGAAGAGAGATCCAAGAAATCTTACTTTGGCAGACTTTCAAGATAGGCTGAGTTATTGGTCTGCACCAATGTACAGTGTGGGTCACTTGGAGGTGGAAGGTTACATGTGTGCTTTCATCTCTCTTCTTTCACTAACAAGACAAATCACATTCCTAATTCCAGACTTTCATGTTAAAAACAGAACAGTTGGAATAGTTGCACAAGGAGATTCCCTCCACAGATCCATATATTTGCTAAAGCAGAGTCATTCTCAGTTCTAGAAAAATTATTTTATCCACATACAGCATGACCCTTTTTGAACACCCCTCCTGCTGGAGATGACCAGTTAAAATTTTTACTGCAGTTTCACATCACACTTTCCAATGCAGCTGTACTTGACAACACTTCAGTGCTTTTATAACAGAAATAGTGTTTGTTTATAAGATGGATGTTTCCCATTTCATCTGTACACCTTTAGCTTTCAGACCAGGATTTTATTTGTGTGGTGTGTTTACTAAATGGTGTTTCTGTGTACTTTTCAAGCAGATTTGTCTCCTAAATCCCTTAAGGATGTCTGCATTATGCAGTAAAGCATGTTGCTGAGGCTCTTAGCCTTCCACTTACTGAAGTCCATACTGAATGTCTTTAAATTTTTTATCTATATTTCTAAAATGTATACAAAATGAACTTCAAAAAATCCAAACCAGTAAAACCTGTGGACTTCAGTGAAACTCTGAACAGCTTCTTGAGAGGCATAATTAGAGAATATTGGCATTTTGGATGAAGCAGTTTTCCATTAAAAACCCTTTCCTGTTAAATATATTTCAAAAACTAGAGTTACAGCTGTTGAATTTTAGACCTTGGAATTTTTGCATGTAGAGAATCTTTAAACTGTAATTAATGATACGTTAATGAACTGAAATTTAATATGGACATAGAGAAATTTATCCATGCCCTCGAGTTACGAACATATTCATTTTGGGTTGGAAGACAAGAGATTTACTCAGAGTATTTTATTGAGTAATTACTGATTAAGTACAGGTAATCACTCAGAGCTATTTATTTGGTATGCATGCAAGTAATGTGTTTGAGAGTGTGCAAAAAGACATTTTAACATAATAGAAGACCAATCAAAATGGTACTGTTGACATGAAATAGGCGATCCTATCAAAATGCAATGTTTTGATGATCTTTGTTTAGAAGAAAAGATTTGCAGCCTGTTACTCTGAATTTTTTGATTTCAAGCAGATTTGCAACCTTTTACTCTGAATTTTTTGATTCTAAGACTTTTTTTTCCCCCCAAAATACCAGGATTTTATGCATCCTTATAGTTCTGATTTTTGTAATAATTTAATGAGATTGTAGAGAAGATGATCCAGAAACTCTTGTGATTGTGTACTGTGTCAGGGTCATGGTTTTCAAAATGATCTCCAGTAGCAGGCCAAAGGTAAGGAATTCAGAAAGAGCGTCTCAGTGGGAAAGCCCAGGGATTGCTTTCAGGAGCTTCCAGAACAATCAAAGCCTTCCGTTTCCATATTTCCAACTGTAGGCTTGTGCCCACATCCAATTCCTTCATGTAGATGTGCTTAGTTGGGGGAGCTGAAACTGAAATGAACACTTCTGCTGGCCTTCCTTCCCTCTGCTGCTACACCAGGGCTCCATACCCCCTCCAATACCCCCCAACAACCAGCCAAGGGATGATCCTGGGCAATCCCAAGTGGCCTTGCAGTTCAGGGATGCTGGTGCACCGTTCTGTTGCCCGACTGCTGCGCGGTGCTTCGCGTGTTTCCTGACGGATAAATCTGCTTCCCGCAGGTGTATAATGACTGGAATGGCGTCCGGGAGCATCGTGGTTTTTTACAATGATTTCAATCGCTGGCACCACGAGTACCAAACCAGGTACTGACCTTCCCAGAGGCCGGGACAAGCACTGACAGGAGCAGCTGTGGCCAGGAGGGAGCTGCACACAGCACCGCCTCCCTCGGGGTCGAGCCGCCACACGGTTCCTTATAAATACTTCTATTACATCTGAATGTAACTTAAATTTGCTGGAAAAAAAGCAACCTATTTTTTAAAGTTAATTGCTATTTTTGTAGACCTCGCTTGACTTTTTTGGGGGAAGGGCAAAGAAGCAGAAAACCAGCTGCTGGGTTCTGTAGTTAAAAAAAAAAAAAAATCTATATTTTTAGTCACAATGAGAAGTCTATTTTGATCCCTGTATGTAAACAAAACCTAAAGTAAAGATGGTTAAAACTCACATTCTAGCTATATTATGAAAAAACAGATGTTCCATCTGAAGCTTTATCTATAACCTTGAGGAATATATGATTTTAACATAATGGAAATTAATGATGGTAATGGGGGAATTTTAATCTGTGCTATCCGTACCACACTTTGTCTCGTACTTTTCCCAATGATTGTACTACATCAGCACTGAAGTTTCTGGGAATCAAGGGGTAATATTTAAATTATGGTTAATGTAATTTTAAACTTTGCAAATCATTTCCATCAATGTTACTCTTCAAGCATGTTTCTAGGCCTAGACAATTAGTTCTTTTTTAGTTGTATGTTTCGTGCAGTTACGAGAGAAATCGGGAATGGAGTTTTTTGTTACATCAAGTGTGAATCCTTTTTAGTTCTTACCTGGCATCTCCTTCAAAGCACACCAAAATGTGGATTGTTCCTCCAAATCAGAAAGGCTCATTTTGAAGGCTTCAAACCAGAAGCCCACCGAGGCAGGTGTTTTTAAGCAGGGGCAAGTTCCAAAGCACATTTCTGCTGCTTGACTGTGAAAGCAGGGAGGCAGCAGGTGCTTGCTGGTGCACAGCCCCTATCCAGCAGCAGAAGCACAAGATTTGCAGGCCACTTTTTCATTCTTTTCATCAGAACATGCCCCTGCAATACTGTAGCACATACCATAGTCTTTCTCTGCCTATAGCAACGATGTCTTTTGTATTTTGCTACCACCAAATCCAGTCGGATCCTGCCCAGTCATATTAAATTACCTCTTTCTTTTAGGAAATAAAAAATAATTTATACTAAGGAACAATAAGTTATTTTGGTGTTGCACAAATCTACTTTTCTACAAGATTGCTGTGCAGAACTCTGTGAAAATATTTGTGAAAAGAACTGTTATTGTTTTGTAAGTCTGTATTGCATAAAAATCTTCTTTGTATGTTGTGATCTCTGAGTTGAAATTTACATTCCATATCTGTATTGATACATACATTTCTCTAGCTGCCTACTAGAGCAGTTCCTGGTTTTTCTAAGCATTTAACTACTCTCTCTTTCAGTAAAGATTTGGAATGAGAAAATTCAGTTTGAGTGAATAAATTAAATAAAATTACATTTGTAATTGAGATCTTCAGTGGAGTACTGGGGTTCTTGTGATTCAGGGTATATTTCTAACAGAGGAAAAGGGTGCCATGGCTGATCTATTTCGTATACTTTTGGTGTGTATAAAATGATGTTTTCTGTGCTTTATGCATTTTCTTACTGAGGTGGTTGTGGTGTATCACATTTTCATGTTTTGTGTAGCACAAGAATGATGGGATTAAGCGAAGACTGTAGTGGGTCATGTCTTTGGGAAGTGCCTGGTGTACTGAACATTAGTTATGCAAAACTTTCACATTTCCTGAAGTTCAACAACGTTCACAGCCTTGTATCAGCAGAGGGGAAATTGGAATGGTCTGGAGCTTAAATTTACATTTGTCTTAAGCCAGGGGTGGGTTTCCTAGACTGGGTGGAGGGAAAACAAACAAGAAAAAGGTGTATTCCATTCCATTTCCAAATGGAAATCCTGAAGGTCTTCTCATTATGAGGAGACACTTCATTACTGATAGAAATAACAGCTCCTGATCATGGGAGCCAAAATATTTCATGGGGAGTTGATTTGGTAGGTTGCTTGTTTTAGAAAGGCTCTATTGGATCAGGAGGTGCTTTCCCAAACTGGAACCACAGTACCTGTGTTGCATCTAACCCTCCTTGGGAAGCAGCAGCTGCTGCAGTGTGGTGTTTTGCCTTTGGAGTGCTGCAGCCCTTCTGTGGGAAAGGACATCTTCACCTTCTCCTCCGTGAGCAGGCCTGCGAAGACACCCCCGTTCTGGCCTGCCCTGGTAAATACCCATTTCTGTGCTTTAGACATTGAAGCTGACTGCAAGTAGGAGGGTTTGATTTGCTTGTCTTTTTAGTCATCTTAAAACCATCAGTTTTACTTAACTAGCAGTTCGGGTAGGGTGCTAGTTTTGTGCATTTCTGCTGCTTTCCAATTGCTGTTTGGATGTAGCTTGAAAGAAAGAATCAGTAAATGCAAAATATAATTTCCCATTTAAAAACCGATAAAAGCAAAGATTATTGATTGATAAATACATGTATTTATGTAAAGGTGAAGGAATCAGTAGATCTATGCTATCAAGCTATAATAATTAGACAAGTGACTACTGGGAGGAAGAAAGATGTGAAAACCAGGGTTAAATGGGATTTACTGACCTGTGTAAATAGTCTTGACAATTGGCTGCTAAGAATGAGTCAATACTTGATGAAAGTAACACCATAAAACAGCATCTTCATTAATGTATTTTGAGGATTATTTTAAATTTAATTTTTGATGTTCCAGAATGGGGGTAATTGTCTGTAAGGGTAAATATTGATGGGAATCAATCAGTGGATGTAGTGTTGTGTTGATTTATGGCAGCAGAGGATTCAGTCCTAGGACTTTAAATCTAGAACTGCAGGAATAGCTCATTGGACTTTTGTGAACAACTACTCACTTTCAAAGGACCTAAAAAGATCAGGATATTTAAAAATATTTTTTAAATTATTTTTTTAAATGTAGGCATGGTAGCAGTAGAGCTGTCACTACATTTGTAACAGTCCTTTCTGAAAAATTTGTAACTTGTTTTCAATTTCTATAATATTTTCTTTCCCTTTATAATAGGAAAAAAAATTGTGAACCAGAATTATTTTTGCCTTCTTCCAGCAGCAACTTGTGGTTCTACAACAAGAGAAGGACTAAATGTAAGTGCAGCAGGTAAGAAACCAAATGTGATACTTAGGGACCTCCATTAAGTGTTTTAGTGTTAACCAACACATCTTTATTTTATTTTTATGTTAGAGTGTGATATCTCATGCACCTATGCACAGAATAAACTTATGTGGAACTCTTTTAAGGCATAGAGTAGTGCTATAATTTCACTAAGGTCACAAAAAGACTTAGGAACTTTCCCAGCTATCCTATGTTTTTATCTGATTGTTGGCTCATGATCATCTTTTCCAGCTGTCATCACTATTTTTAAATAGGCATTTTGGAACCAGCCTCTGCTCTGTGAATCAAAATACTTGTCTAAGACTGTTTAGATGTTGATCAGTCATGAACTTAGGGACATGAATTCAGGGTATTTCTCTTTTTTTCTTCCATGAGACAAGGTAATAGTTTAGAACTGCCAGCTGTTGACCAGGCAAATGATGATCCTTTCTGTTATAGATGCTTAATTATTTGTGCAACACAACTTGTTGGAAATCCTTGCCATTCCATGGCAGTTTTTTTTCTTCATAGCTGAATCCATCCTCTTAGGAAAAACAGAACTTAATCCAGCCTTCATTATTTGCTTGATGCTCCTTCTCTGCTGATCTCTTAGTTCTCTTGGAGGCTCCCTGTCTTTGCTGTGGGAGCTGCTCCACCTGAAATTCCACATCCTTTCCTCTCATCTCAGGCTGAGTCTGAGACAAGTTGCAGAAATCACCAACCACACAGGCAGCCAGCTACAGACTCTCACCAGTTGCCCTTCTGATTAAGGTTAGAGTGATAGCTTCATCTTTTTGCACTTTACCAAAAACCAAATTATTCTACAGAGAGGCTATTCCCATACTCTTCGAGTATATTGAATTTACTCCAGGGAACACACAACAAAGTTAATCAACAAGGACTGGTTGTAGCCCAACATTTTTATCATAGTTTAAGACATGCCATGTTTCCCTACCTTTAATACCTTTTTTTTTTTTTTTTTGCCAGGATGTTGCACATCTTTCAGCCACCATGGCCTTAAGTTACTAGTTGGTACTTTGTGATCTTTAAATGCTCTTCAAAAGGTCAAACAACCATGTTTAATCATGACTTTCACAGGAAGAACTGAACTTTAAAACAATGAAGTTTATGGGAATCCCTCAAATTAATTCTATTAAAGTGTTTTGGTAGACATCTAATTGTTCAGTCTCTCCAGGGGGAATAAGACAACAGTGTCACTGACAAAATAACTGAGCTCTCAAAGAAATGAATGACTTTTTATGTTCTGGTTTTTTTTTTTAATGAAGAAAGTTTATTGCAGGTCTTTCTTTTACAATTCTAGTAGAAAGTATAGCTAAGAGAAAAAATGAACTATGACCAATTCATAAGAACGAGCAAAGGAAAAGGATTAAGCTGAATACATACTCTATTGAACTAAGCATTATGGTAAAGAGAAAACCTCGTCTATTTTGTGACTGCAGATTAAGGAGAGCTGCTTCCCAATCCTGGTTTCCAGTGCCTGCACCAGGTGAACAGGGGGATAGCACTGACAAACCTCTGACGGCTATTGATGGCAGCTCCTCTAGCAGCTTGTCCTAGAATTAGGAGCTGCTTGGCTCATCATAGCTTGGATAACATGCAGCAGGCTTCCCCTTCACAGGCCCAAAGAAATTTTATTTTATTTTATCTATCTGATAGGTTTACCCTGGAGAAAGGTGTCCCTGGATGGGACACTTGTGGTTAGGATAGAAAATGGCTAAAGCAAAAAGGCTTCCTTCACTCCAGTCTTCATAACAAATAAAATGTCCACTGCTCATGTTTACATCCCAAGTTACTTTATTTAAATTCATATTATCTAAACACTACCCTGCCTGCAAATCAGATCACAAACTTGATGGAAAACAACCATCCTTCCCCTCTCTATCTCCAAATGTTTGTCTCATGGTATTTTACAGTTAGTCCACTAAAAAAATCTTCGTGAAAATTTGCCTCTTCAAGTTTAGTAGAAACTTGGCTAAAAATAGAGGCATTGGAATAGAAGGCAAATAGAAGTTTTCTTCCCTTGTCTGCCTCTCCCACTTTTCTGAGAATTCCCATCAGAACAGAACAGGGCCTGCTGGTGGAAGTGAGGCCAGGTAACTGTTCCCCACCTCACTGCTCATACAAAAATATGGTTAGCTACACCATAAGTTAGTCTATTTAGAGCCCAAGGCTGTGTGAAATGGAGTTAATTATTAACACAGAGAACTTAAAAAAACCACCTAACATTGCCAGAGTCTTTCTCCTACTGCTGTTCCCAAGATGTGCTTCGTTCACCCTCAGTGAGAGAGAGGATCAGACCCGGCTGGGGCTCGCCACGAGAGGTGCACACAAACTGAAAACAGTCATGGGAAATGAAGAAAACTGTGGCCAGAGTGTGGGGAGCTTCAGTTGGATTTGTTTTCCCCAGTCCTACGCACCAGGCTGATCCCCAGCAAGCTCAGGAGAAGGCAGCGTGGGGGACCGGAGTGGCTCAGGAGCAGCAGGGAGGAGGGGCTCGGACCCAGCCACACGAGGATCAGCAGCTGCAGCAGCAATTGCAGAAATTTTCTTCATTCCAGCTCTACCAGAGTCCTGACAGCGCTTGCTGCAGAAAATCTGACTCTCTTTATCTAGAGCTGTGTTCTACAAACAAACAAACAAAACAAACCCAAGGCAAAACATGAAACAGCACTTAAATACAGCCCTGTCTTAAGGGTTAAAACAATCTACAAGACATAAACTGCATGCAGTACAGCCAGGATAAAAAAGGAGAAATAACATTAGAAATCTTTTATAAAATGAACGGTATAATTTTTGTGATGCTGACTTTAGAAAATGTAAGGAAAACTCTTCCAGGTGTATGCTTGCTATGACGTTGTAAATTTTTTTTTTTTTTTTTTGCAAGTCTGATGTGGAAAAAAAGATGGCACGAGTGGTTGTGATAGAGAAAAAACTTGTCATAGTAACTATTAGCAAAATTTATGTACCCGTGTTTCTGCAGACACAAAGAATCAGGTGATTCTTACTGAGAACTCAGTGCTACAATTCCTGTAACAAACCACAAGGTACAGAAAGGGAGCCCCTGGGGAAGGTGACAGATGGAAACCTAAACAGTTTTTCTTTTTTCAAGAAAAGGGCCTGCTTTTCTGCTTAGTGGTGAGAGTAGGCAAATGGCCTCTCATGGTGGTAAAAATGCATAATTTCTGAATTCTGTACTTAAAAATTGGTTTACAGGAGAAGGGAGCAACCGTTTGGAATGAAAAGTGAGGATTGTGTAGTGAATAGGTGGAATATCTGGAGTATGTGGTACATCTGCTGAAAACAACTTCCATGCCCTCTAAATGATATGTGCTAATTGTAAAGGTCAGGTGCTCTGCCTTTTCCTCAGCAATTTATTTTTTTGATTGGACTTGCTTTACTAACCTGAAAATTTCTCCGTGTTTTAAGTTGGGTTTGACTAATACACTATTCACTGAAGGTATTTAATACTAAAATAATTTTTTGACACAAGTCAAAATTAGCATCTTTTTTCAGATGTGTTTATTGTATCAAAGTCATCAAGGAGAGCAGATACAAGGTATTTACCCTATTTTTTTGTTTGTTTGTTTGTTGTGGTTTTTTTGTTTTTGTTTTTTTTTTACTCAAGGTACATCACTAGCCTCCCTGCATAGAGGTACAAGGAGAAAATTCCATAGTCCACAACTGAGTTCTCTACTACTGACAATCAACACTGCAAAGGAATGCACACATGCAAGGAAAGGAGCAGCTGAACTGAGTCTGGGCTTTTGAGATTAGTAATGGTCTAAAGGAGTTTTATCATTACCAAGACACCATTGCATTATCTTTTTTTCTTGCTGGAAAAGGTTGTAAATAGGGGTTTCTGCTATTTCAGTGACAGGTAAAGTTATTGAAAAGGGGAAGGACATGCTTTCAGTTCATGCTGACAGTGATTTTCTCCTGTGCTGTCCTCATAGCAGCAATACATTCCTATGTAATGCACTTTAAGGTTTTCTTTTTTAATTTTACTATGGCTAAGCAAGAATGTTTTTTATTTATATAGGACTGATTATCTCTTGTCTGGCTCTAAAGGAAGTGTCAATTGAATTTTTTTTAAATAGAAACTATGTTTAGTTCTTTGCTTCTTTCTTCAGAGGGTTCTCATCTTTTTCTAGCTGTTTTTAGATACAGTGAGATATAGACATGCACAAAATGCCAGGAGAATAGACCAGGACATGTCTGAGTAAAAAAGTAAAAAATTGTTGTATTGGTGTTTGCTTAGCCTATTTCAGATATACACCACTCAAGACAGGACACTTTTTTCCTAAGTGTTTAAAAGGTGTTGCTTTGCTGGTGTGGTGTGGCTGTATGGCTTTTTCCACTTCAGACTGGCTTAGTTATTTCTCCTTTCTTGTTACAAATGGAGACCATGTACTTTTTGTGCAGCAGAACAAAGCATCGCAGTTAGTACGTACCATTGCCTTGGACCTACTCAGAGGAAAGCAATGCAGGCGTTGGGAAAGGAGGAAAAAAGGAAGGAAGCAAGGGACAGAAACTAGACTTACTTTAAGCAGAACTAACACAATTGCAACAAATTTAGATTTACAGAACATTCTTTAATTGACAAAAAAAAAAATCAGTAATGAATTAAGAGCAACATGCTTTTGGGGGCAGCAGGAGCCTCCTGTGCAAGGACACTGAACTGGGGATGTGCAGTTTTACTTATCTGCCACAGGATGGTATAATCTGCATGGGCCAGGTGACAGTGTTGGAATGAGGTGATGCTAAAGGGGCTCCAGTGAATGTGCAGGTGGACTGAGAGAGCAATGCACTGCAATACACGAGAGTTACAAAGTGTGCTCGTCTGAAGCTCAATGTTGGTAAGCCATGAGTGCTGGAGCAAGTGAAGAACTTCTGAACACAAAGGTAACTAAATTTCAATGCTCAAGTTAAACCAGGGCAAGAATAACAAATTGGGGGCTTAACCCTCATTAGATCACAGTGTTTTGAACAAGGTTTTTACTTTTCCTTTCAGCATTAACTGGGAGCTGCATTCAGCAGTTAATAATTATGCATTTACATCCTTCCATACCTGTTAGAAGGAAATAAAGCAGGAAAAGGTAAAATGAGGTGAACTTTCCTGGCTGAAGGAGTGTCAGTAGCTAACAGAAAAACCCACACCAATAAGAAGCCAGAAGCTACGCTGTGTCAGAGATCTGAGACAGGCTTAAGTGGCATGCAAGTTGGAGAGGGGCTGAGAGTTAGAATTAAAATTGCTCTTATTACATATAGTGCATTTTATACCAGTTTTCAGCTTCAGGCTTATCCATAGTCTCAACAGTATAAAGAATGAAGCTCTGAAGTCCCTCAAACTGTCAAGTCAAACTGTCAAATGAAATGTAGACAAGAGCATGAACCTGAAATCCATTTCCTGACTTATTTTTATGATATCACTTTTCCTACAGTTAACTTGTTTGCCTATTTAGCTCACACAAATTTGCAAAGACAGAGATGTAGGCAGAAACATTTTATTTAAATTTACTGGCTCTCAGATGATTAAAATAATTCTTTGTTAACATAAGTGGGCTGGGCTTTGAGAATAATTAATAGTAATGGGAGGGTGAGGGTAGAAGTTCCTGTTATGTTACCATGGATGGGGTTTTTTTCTTTAAGTTACTGAAGATACATTTTGTGTGCAGTGTCCATCCTTTCATCAGACAAGGATGGGCCCCAGTTAGGTCAGAAAGAAAGGAAGTTCCTGGAATGGAGCCTGGTTTCCTGGCACAGGTAGTGTTGAACAACAATATGCTCAAGATGAAGCAATCATCTTCAGGCACAGAGGAAGACCCTCCTTAACTAACTAGGNAGATTTGAAATTGTTAATAAACTTCATTTTAACATACACCTACTTAGTGCTCATGTTTTTCTGTTTGAAAGCTCATTTTTATCTATTGGGTAGCACCCTGTGATAGACGTGGTTGCTCTTAAGCAATGATGAGACAATCCACATTTTGTACATCAGTAAAGACTAGAATTAGAGACTGTTCTAGTTTTGGGTTTGCTATTCTTGCACCACACATGCTCATAGAGCACTGTTAGGAAAATATGCAGAGTATACTAATAATGTATAAAAAATGTTAATTTTTCTTACCATGATGACAGAAACCCCAGCAGATGTGTTATTTTGCTTGGGTAGGGTGTTATTAAAGTGCTGCTTCAGTTTACCTGTTACTTCAGCTTGCATATTATTCTCCTGGGAAGCATCATCCTGTATAAGAAGGAACACAATATTCAAGTTAGGGAAAAACAAAAAAAGTTTTTTACCATCGGGTTTTTTCTGCTTTTTAATGCATAGTAAATATTTAGACAGGCAGTCCAAAACTGAACACAGTCTGCTACATGAGAGACAATTCCACAGGAAAGGAACAGAGCAATCACTCACTGTTTTATGACTAAACTTCTGTTTCTTGAAATGACATACGACACTTCCAGTGCATTGATCTGTCCCACAATTAATTATAAGCTGAAGGTTTGATTCAAACAAGTTAAAAATAACATGCTTGAAATAATCTTTAAAATGAAAAGCATATTTGTCACTTGTATTTCTTTCAAATCATAATTTTAAATGGCACATCATGTCCTAAGTCTGGAGGTGTTATAAAGTATCATAAATATGTTTGAGAGGAGCTGTTAGCCATTGATATGCTTGTTAATAGTTGTCTTCTCTTGTGTCAGGGAGCTCCACAGATCATATTCAGTCCCTCTTTTAGAACTTGTCTGAAAATAAGCATTGACTGTGTCCATGTAAACCTAGTACTTATTAATAATTAATTCATTTTACATCAATAAGCAATGCACTTTGGTGTTCCCCTTTGCTGCTGCCTGAGAAGATGAAGGACCTGGCAGCATCAGCTTAGTGTCTGAGGTAAATTAGGTGTTATATTTGCTAATTGTACTGCTGCTTCTGAACACTGCATGTTAATGGTTAGATTTACAGGTTTAATGTCAAATTGGAGAGAAGTGAAATGTGATTTACTCACTGACACCCAGGGATGGCTTAGGATCTGTGCTGCTGTGTACCGGGCTTCAGCATTCACATGTAGCATCAGGCTGATTAACTCCTTCATTGAGAAAGAAAATAAAAAAAAGAGTTTGAAGGGAGTGGGAAAGGATATTAAAACTGAAAAATACTGTTGCACCAAGTTCTCAATGCAATCTTCTTGATACCTGGATGGAAAAAAAACCAAAAAACAACCCCAGCTGATACCAGAACCAGTGATACCAGTGTGACTTAAGTGGAACTTAAATTTGCCCTTTAGGATTAAGCATCTGCCAGGCAGCGTGTTTGGTATCAGCTTCTTCACTGTACTCATGTGTCACTGAGTCTAAAACAAATTAAAAAGAAATGTTAAAAAAATCAGCTCTGATGTTCACTTTGTTCTGTATATATTTGTTCACATGACCAGAACAAACAGACCTGGGAGAGATGAGATCCTCTCTGGGCAGTGCACATGCACTCAGTAACATTACATAAAAAACACATAGCCTCTGCATCTGAAGGTCAAGAAACTGATGAAATTATCTGAAAACTGTTCTCTTTTGTGCTGCTGCAGAAGAATAAAAGACATTGAGCCAAGTCCCCCTCTCAAAAACCTTTTATAGCCTCCAAATTATCAGTCTTCATACTCTTATCAAGATTGTTTCAAGATTATTTTAAGGGGACTGTCCATTGCTTCAGTTTTGGGAAATGGTTTCTTCAAGCAGGTGATAACCACACACCTAACTGAGAGCTTTCCCAGCCTGCCAAGTTACTTAGTCTGTGGAAGTCTGAAGTGAGACATGCAGGCACACAGTTGAAGCCTTATCCCTAACAGGCCACAACTGTGTAGGACAGGTGACCAGTACTGAAGGTAAAGAAACCTGACCAATCACAGATAGAGTGCACAGGTGGAATGCATGTAAGATAAGGGGCATAAAAGGCTGTACTGGAGAGCAATAAAGTGCTGCTGCTTGAAGCCTTCTTCAGTCTCAGTTATACCTCCTGCATCAGAGACATCACCTTGAATACCAAGACTGGGGACCTTGTTTGTTCAGAGTGCATGTCTGGAAATGTGTGAGTTGACTGGGACTTGGGAAATGTTGGTAAATGGATAAACACCCATTGGGAAATGCAGAAAAATGCAGAAATAAATTCAGCTTCTTACTGGCTGTATAAAAAAACCACCTCCACTTGCTAGCGAGTCCTCAGGTATTTTTCAGAGTGTTTTAGTGAATTAACCTGAGAAGAGGTGTTTACAATTTGAATCTTTGTCCTACAGACATAATCATTTTAAACAAAACTGCAACGGTCACAGAAGAACTGCTGGCAGCGTCAATTAGTAATAGCCACACCTCTTGAAAAGCTCTAATAAATGCCTCAAGTAAAATAGGAAGAAATGCCAACTGCATCCAATCCACAGGGCAATAATTTTCCTTTTTTAATAGTGATAGTGATAGGAGGGAGACATTCAGAGACACTATTTTACAGCTGAAGCACTGAACCTGCTGCATGAAGGAGCTGGGTATCTCGTGATGTTCCCTGAGTGCAGTTGGCATTCTGCTCCCCTTGCTCAGGCAGAATGTGACAGCCTGAGACACCTGAGCTTTCATCAGGCCCTGTTTAGCTAAACCTACTAAAAAGGCCCAGCAGCTGGGGCACTGGGGAAGAGGCTGCTCTGCATCCTCCAGGCTGCCTCCCCAGCTGAGCACAGGCTGCGCAGGGGCTTGTCAGAAATGCTGTTCCAGGTGAGAAAAAATATCAGTACCTTTGCTGAATCAGTGATGTTATCCCAGTAGGGAGAGGGAAATTCCAGCTTCCCCACAAGTATCTGATCAAAGAGGTCTTCCTGAAGGTTGTTTTCACTGTAAAACAGCAGTAACAAAAAACATTATGAGATAAAAAGCCAGTTTGTCTTGGGAATTTTAATTAATTAGATTTGGGGATGGAACAGAAATTATAATTATAATTAATATTAATAATATTAATAATATTATTATAAATAA
>VZUA01047569.1:7033-32299 GCA_013401035.1 Horornis vulcanius
CAATATTAGTTCTGAAAAATTTCCTTTTTATTTACAGCCCTCTAAGTACATTTCCAGAGCTAGATGATACAGTCTTTGTCAGCAACACAAGCAATAAAATATTACTGTATAGCTGGCACCTCTGGAGCTGGAATACAACCCAATCAAACTGACATAACTGATAAAATTCAGTGCTGCAATTCTTGCAAAGTCTGAAATGCTTCAGTACAGAATGCTCTGGAAATCAGTATGGTTTTGCCATAAAAAACCTCTACGTCAGTGCCAGGGAATAGTGTCCTTTGTTGTACTGATTTAGCGCTCCATGCCAGCTCCATTCTCATTAAGAACTGCTCACCAGGGACAACTCAGGAGTGTTTTGCTGCTTTTAAGTAAGAAATCGAAATTAGTGGGAGCTTGAAGTGGAGGTGTATGCTTTCTTTTGCTCCCAGAAATCCCTCTGTCCTTTGCATCAATAAAACCCATTGATTCTAAATTTGTTAATCCTGTTGGAAATGGTTTTCTCATACTCTCCTTGAGTCTGGTAAATGGGGATGGAAGGTGAGAGCTACAGTAGGTGCAGGGTGATGTAGATGGAGAGGCAGAGCCCCTGAAGTGCAGCATGCTGGGGCTGTTTGGTGTTGCAGAAGCAATCCAGGGCTGCATTATAAAAGTCCCTTCAGCCCTAAGGATGCTTTGTCTATCATTCGTCTCTTGAAGAACTAACTTTATTTTAGGGAGCAAAGTATTTCTTGCTATGCAGAGGAAGATAAAGTTTTGCTCTCATGCTATCCCTACTTGATAGCAGAAGCAAATATTTACCCTCTCTATCTCTGCAATATCTGTGGTGATGAGCTACACAGAAAACCTGTAGCAGAATTTCACTGACTCTTGCAGCCTTATTGAGCCTGGAAACTCATTCACTACCAAGCTTTTAATTACTTGGGGTGTTTTGTCCTCCTTTCTGCTCCTCAGGAGCAGT
This sequence comes from Horornis vulcanius, assembly GCA_013401035.1. NCBI lineage: Eukaryota > Metazoa > Chordata > Aves > Passeriformes > Scotocercidae > Horornis > Horornis vulcanius. The sequence continues at coordinate 7,992 of VZUA01047569.1, forward strand.
TTCATTTCAATGAAAGATGATTTACAGAGTTTCAAGATAACATTGTACATGTAAACATGTAAGTGTCAAATATCTCCAGACCTGATAGGAAGGATGATAAAGCCTGTGCTCTGTGCCATGCAAAAAAGTAGTTTGGGACTGAGACTTGCAGCCAAACTCCCTCCCCAGCACATTCCTTTCTGCTCCCCACTATTGCTGCAGGGGAAAGAAACACATTTTGCTGATTCAAAGCTGCACCTTTCCTCCTTTTATCTCTTCTCTCAATGTTCTTCAGACCACCCCTTTAAGGGGCAGATTAAAGAATGATACGGGAAAACAAAGAAAACAGAAGAATGTTTCATTTTAAAGAAATCTTTCTCAAGAGTGTCTGCTCTCAAATGCTTACCTTCAGATTTTCATTTTGTTGTTCTGGTTTTTTGTGTGTTTAAACACATTCCCCTTGTCATAAACACTCCTTGTGCCATTTCCAGTGTCAGGAAGGGAGATCTGGTTTTGTAAAGGTACAATTATAAGGAGAAGCAGATGGAAGATAAAATGCTGGGTGAGATTTTCTGTCTGTCTAGTCACTGGCTCATTTATTGTCCCTTTCCATCTGTCTTTGCCTGCCTTCCAAGACTGCATTGTGTACTTCTCTCACTGCTGCTAAGTGCCAGAGATTTAACTGAGCACCACACGCAGCTCTGGCTACAGAGCTTACATCAACAAGACAGTATTTAGTTTTACTGGATTGGGCTCGTGCTCAGTGTTTCTTATTGGATTTTTTTAAAAATATAGTTGTTCATGGGTTTGCAGAAGGGTTTTATGACAGGTTTAGTGCCTAGTCCATCTTAACCAATGATATGTTACCTACTGCCTGCTTCAGAGGGTTTTTCCTTCAGTGCTCGTATCTTAACGTTTTGCAAGTTTTTAATCCTTATTCTCACTTTTCAGCTGGCTTGCCTCTTGCTACTTTTTCATTATTTTCCTGAATAGGATTGCAGACAGGTTTTAAGGTGACTTTCCAGAGCTCTAAGCAGATCTCATCCTAAAGCAGATGTTGCTTCAGGAGGGTCAGGAACGTCTTGCCTGTGTCTGCCCAGCTGAGGCACAGAGATGCCAGTGCCTGGGGAAAAGGACAATTAAACAGCAAGAGCTGCTGGCTGCTTTACACACCATGCTGAGAGTTTTACAGTGCTGCAGCCTCAGAAAGGCATATAAAACTGGTGGGTTTAAGCTCACTTGACATTTTTTTCACATAAACACCAGTATTTTCCATGTGAGGAGGAAATCTGTGTACGGGTGTGTATAAATCAGAATGCAAAGCCTGTTGCTGGATTTACTGACAGCCTTAGGTTAAAGGACTGAAATGGCCCAAAGCAAAACCGCTCAAATGTCATAGAATCCTGCTTAGAATAATGATGGAAATGTCCAGTGAGCTGCATGATGTGATGCTAACAATTCCTGCATATGGAAAAGGAGTGTGACTACTGCAAAGGCAAGAGACAGCCTGAGGTGATGACCAGGTGCTGGTGTCAGGAGCTTTTAGGAGAGGCTATGGAAAATGACCCAGGTCAGCTCTGCAGCTGAGAGGGGATGTGTGTTTTGATAAAAGATCGGGAGATGGAGATAAGGGTGCTTATCTCCCCATGGTCAGGGCAAGATGGTCATTTTAAAGATTTAAAATACAAATCCCAACATCTTTCAACACCTAGATGGGGTTACTGGTTTGTTCTCAGTGTGGTTCTTTTTTAACTGTTCATCCATTCATCCAGCCTTTCTCTGATTTATTGTCCTGATATAACAATTGTGTGAATTGGCTCCTCGAAGCTATATGAGATTTTAACAGATTCTCAGCCTTGGGGGGGTGGAATCCTTCTTCCTCTCTATTTCCATCATCCTTGTCCTCTCTCCCCTCAAGGGCAGGCGCACTCATTTCCTCTGTTAGCTCTTTTTGTGAAACAGTTAAAGGCTGCAGGCATTGAATCAGTTCACCTGTGATATGCCACACAACCCTTGCAGCAATTGCAATGCTGGTGAGGAAAAAAAATTCATATGCAAGTTATTTCTCAAGACAAACCTCTCATTTACCATCTCAAGACAAATCTATTTCTTTGTGAAGCTTAAATTATTATCATTTTTCCCTCACTTAAGAAAGCCTCTTCATGCAGCAGTCTTCAGTGAAGCCATTTGTGTAAGAATTATGGGAGCAAAAAATGTAGAATTAGAAACTTTCTTACTAGAAAAAAATTGCTGGGTTTGTTGTTTTGTTTTGTTTTTCCTCTCTATGCAATTATTTTATTGGAGTACAACTGGAAGTTCCTCAAAACTTCTTTCTGGAATGAGTAGTTCCGTCCTGATTATTCCCATATGTTTTGTAAAAAGAAATAGCTGTCTGTACTCAATTTGTTTCAACAATGTGCATTTAAATATTCGTTATATATTTAGAGTGGGTACAGGTACAACATGTGTCCTTATGCCTTGTAAATAAATGCTTTTCCTGTTTTCTGGCCAGTTCCATGCTCTCAGCCTTTCTGAGATACCATCCTGTTGAAACCTTAGCTGAGGTGTTTTCTCTCCTGCCTTTTTATAACATTTCAGTGGTCTGGGTCCTGAATTACAACACATTCCTCAGTCTGATTTATTTTATTTTATTTTTAAAATTGTATCATCACCTCAGTGCTGCTAATATCTACAGAGTGGAAAAGAAAGGGACCTAGAGCTTTTCTTCCAAGCCTGGCAACACCAGGCAGGAGATTGGCATTGGCACAGGATGTTCTCCAAATATTCTCCAGGGTATGCCCGGTGAGAGGAGTCCCTGGTCTGTGCAAACATACCACAGCCAGCTCCTCTGCCCTATTCCCTTAGGGAATCTGAGCACAGAGGGAAATTTTGTGTAAATTCTGCTGTGCTCTGACCGTCTGGGGGTGGGGAGGTCCTGCTGGGGCCACCCTCTCTGGGTCACACCACTTGCCTTGGCTCCCTCCCTGTGAGGACTCGAGAGCCTCATTGCCCCACTGAGACACAGCTCACGCTTCCTGTTGCCTTTTTCAGAGAAGGGAATGTTTCTGTTCTGAGAAATACACTGGATTTTCCCTCAAGCGTTTCTGAAAGAGGAGGACAAAGGCATTACACTGTCATGTAGGCTGATTTCCCAAGCTTATCTGGCAATAAATACTTGGATAGGAGTAAGATGATGTTGTGAAATTGAATCTTGGTACCTCAACAGATGGTAACAAGCAGCCTAAATATGAGGTGAGTGCATCAGATGTTTGACTTGACTCTGAGAAGAAGATTTATGCAGTCGTATTCTACCTGAAAAGGAAATACCTAAATACCTTTCCTAATCGAGATCTGTGCCACATTAACTTTCAAAGGCAGAGAAGATCTCTGCTGCACTCTGATGAAGATTATTGGTTCTCCTGAGCCAGAAGGCATGTAAAAAGTGACAAAAGGGAATAGGCTTCTATTGAATTTACCAGACAAGTTGATAAATTTTATGTGAAAAGGGAGGTTGGAAGTATAAATATGTTCTACATCCTTTCCATGACAGGCTATGGAATATTTATTATAAATGGAGTCATAAAGCAGGAATAATCTTCCCCATGACCTCACTGTGACAAACTGGCTTTCTAATTCTTGCTGAGTGCTGATTATTGCTTGGCTAACACTCTGAGCTGAAGATGAAGCATGTGCTAAGTTGCAAGAATTCTTACAAATAGGCTGAGCTAATTCCAGAAGGGCAATTTTAAGGACACATTCATGTTTTTTCTTGCTGGAGTACTTTTTTCTTAAGGCACATGAGTAGATCCACAGATGCTGAAAACCTTCAGGCAAACAGCATGAATGCAATTGCTCATTTATGCATTGTGCAGTGCCTGGTGCAGGGGAGCAGTGGGGTTGCTGGGATTGCTCACAGGCTGGGAAAGGCACTCTCATTAAACACCTTTTGGAGGTGATAGCTCCTGTAAAGTTGCTTCAGTTTTTATTAACTCAGAGAGGATGCTGCTGGTGAAGGCAGCAGACAAATGCACAGGTATAAAATGAAGGAGTAGAGTTAAGGGGTTCCTTGTTGAGCTTTGTCACCTGCTGGAAGCATTTGAAGAGTTTATGTGTTTATGGAGACTTTGCTCATGGAAGGAGACAAGGATCCAGCTTCTCATAGCAGTGCAGCTGCTGTATGTACATCTACAGTGCTTTCGGAGGATGAGGGAGACCTACAGTGACCTCAAATAAAAAGTCATTAATTGAAGAACTGTGCCATCCCTCATGCAAGGTTTCCCCTATGGATCATCCTGATTTTTCCACCATGACCTGAATTAAGCCAAGAGCACTTCTGGTGTGTGCCTGCCTTTCAGCAAAGAGTCCCCAGAAGTGTCTGACTGTGACCAGAGCATCTCCTCCCCAGAGCAGAACCAAAGCCAGCCCTCCTGGTGTGCCTGGCATGGACTCTGCTCTGCTGGGGTTTACCCTGACACATTTTAATCCAGCAGGCAGCTGGTGCCACTCAGAGCTACCTGAACAGTTGGCTCCACACCTCCCTCGTGCCCCACGATGTGCTTTTCCAACCCCACCTTTCCCCAGCTCCTCTTACACAGCCAGGAGCTCCAGCCAGGCACCTCAACAAGGTCTTTGTTCCCCTGTTTTCAGGGCCTGTTAGTGGCAGCTTTTTGCAGCTCTGTTCCACAGCCCTCCTGATGTGCAATTACAGCAACAAGGGGAAAAGAGGTAAAAACTTTCCAGGGAGCTGCTAGTGAGCAGCAAGGATAGCACACTTCTGAGGGAGGTTGTTTATAGCATTTCTTCTAATAGAGACAAAAAATGTATAAAGGAAGGATTTGTCCTTCCTTTTATAATAACCTAAACACCTGTCACTTGCTTTCAAAGATTTTCCATATGACATAAGACTTTCTCCAGAAGCTATTCTACAACTCCCCATGCAGTTGGCTTCTGTGATAACAACAATTCACTGCAGAAATTGGGACCACTGGGGGAGATCAGTGGAGGGAATTGTCACACATGGAGAGTGTAAAACATCAATGGAATGAGCAAATACCTCTTTTAAGTTCTAGATGAGCTGTGGGAAGTTTTTCTTCTGTGAAGTTTCACAGACAGCCTGAATTTGAATCTCCTAAATCTTTGAAAACAGAGACAGAGGCTGGGCGTTGTTTTTTTTTTTTAATCTTACCAAAAATATGAGACTTTCTTCAAAACTAGATAGGCTCAGCATTGAGCAACACTGACAGAGAGAAATGCTGTCTGCAGGCAGCAGTGGGGTTCATTGCCTCTGAGCATTGAATTTTTATCAATGCCAGCACACCACTCCTGCAGGCAGTGGGAGTGAACAGCAGCTCTATCCCAGCTTCAGGTGAGTCAGCCTTCCTCCTGTTCTACAAAAGCTGTGACAACTTCGTGTCTCAGAGGTTATTTTCATGAAAATGGAACAAATCAAGTTTTTTTCTAGCGAGTGATGCAGCAAATGTAAGGGTTTGTTTCTTGTGTTCTTGATATGGCTTTGCCCTGCCTGCAGAGCACCTCTGGCCAGCTGTGCTGCTTTGGTGTGGCTGGTGCAGCTCAGCTGGATTTGTCAAAAAACTCAGGCAAATCTTCATTAAATTTGTGTTCTTGTGTATCTCGTGTTCACAGGACAACACAAACATAAAAAACATGACCACCTGCTTTCTGCTGCCATTGGTTACTTTACATTTACATACATTGCATGCTTTACATACATTACATTGCCACATGCTGCCAGCAGGTCAGATTTGAAAAATGAAACCATAGTAGAAGAATTTCCAGTAAATGTTTAATTTTGCAGGCTGGGGGATGTTCTGCCAATGTACAATGTGACTCCTGTAAAGTGGCTTTGACATCAGAGGTGAATTTCTAGCACTTCCATGCTTCAAGTTCCCAGCAGCTTCAGCTGTAATTCCATGTTCTTGCCTGCCCTTAAAATTAAAGAATAAACCTGCAGTTAGTTAATCAGGGATAGAAACAATAATATAATCCAAATTCAGGGTTATAAAAGGTCAATGAAGACTTATAAAGGAATCTTCTGTAGTTAAAGATGTGGGAAGCAATAAAATCCACCAAACTGTCCTGTGCAAGAGAATTCATGGCAGTAGTTTTGCCAGTGTGCTTAGGGGATTTTCCAGAGGCTTTGGGGGATACCAAATTTCACTTTACAGGGGTTGTTCAGGGGAGATGATGGAGCATTTCTTTCTAAATTGAGACCCTGGAGAGATATTTTTGCTCTGAATCATTAAAGGTTAAACCCATAATCACAAAGATATTCAATCAAGTCCTGCCCTTATTTCTAAACCACAGAAAGATGGATGCAGCTTAATGGTTACTCATATGAGAAGTCTGCTATTCTTCCAGGGGTACAGAAAGCTGGTTGGCTTTCAGTTCCTTGGATCCTTTCCCTCCCTGACAAGACCTTTCACTCCATACAGCAGAGCAAGAGTGTTGAACAAATTGGCAAATGAACAGAAGCCCTAGAACAACTGCAGCTATGCCTGAACCTATCACCATTGTTTCCCCAAGCTTCAGTTCTGCAAAATCTTGCAAATTGTCTTAAATTCTTGTAATTTTTACAGGTCTTATGGCCATTAAGGGACACTCCATGAGGTGATTCTGGTGACAAGGTTGTGTCAGAACAGATGATCATGGAGGGAAAAAACCAACAAGCTCTGAATCAGGCTTCAGGGAGAGATGTTCCACCAGAGCAGGTGAGCAGGGCTCACACACTCCCAGAGACCTCTGGACAAACAACACAGACCCACTGCTCCAGGGGTCAGGTACTTGGGAGGACTTTTCTAGGGATCATCACTGAAACAATTTTAAATACACAGTGTAGAAATTGGTGCCACACAGCTGTTTCCTGAGGGGGAAAACGTATTTGCACATTTAACATAGAGAAAATACATTTCATACATCCCCAAGAAGCAATATCTTCATGGTCTGACAGGGATGAATTTTAGTTGTGCCTGTCTCACTTGTCTGGGCACAGTCACAGAACACCAGGGCAGCAAATCCTCCCTGGGTACAGAAGAGAGGAGGAAGGAGGTTTGTGGAAGCACAGCCTGAATTTGTCAGGATCTCTGCAGCTGGGGCAGGCCCAGCTTCCTTTTGGGGATGTCCTTGGGCTCTGCTGAGCTGCCACCAGGACTGAGCCCCTCCTGCCCCCAAGGAAGGCAGAGAGATCTGAGTTCACACTGCTGGGCTAACAGCAGACCTGCTGCTGGCTGTGGGGGGATAAAGGGGCTGGAACTCTCCTCTGGAATGAATAAATAAATAAATACTCTTTCTGTTCCTGCACAGGTTTGGTGTGGGACCTCTGTGCATGTGTTCAGCTTCTGCACAGAATCCCACCAGATGTGCAGACCTGCTCCTGGGGGCACGGGGAGTAAGAAATCAGTAAATCCCCCACCCCACATGTCTGGGGCATTCAGGACCAGAGCTCTGAGGGCTGGAGGACAGTAAATTCTTAAAGAAAAGGGAGAAACTGGGACACAGGAGCAGCAAGCAGTGTGAAAGGGAAAGGAGGGAGCCCAGCACAGCATCTCAGTGTGAGCAAGCATTTGTTGAGAGCAGAGCTGTGTGAGCCGAGGAGGATTTTGAGTGAGACCTAATTAAAATCATCTGGCCCTCGTGAGAGAGGTTTCTTTTCCATGCAATTATTTTTTGTATGTGTCAAGGATATTTAATTAGCCATGTAGAGCTGATGTTTCTGAGGAATTCAAAGCACATCCACATCCATAGTTATTTTTAATATGTTATTATATTGTTAGACTTGGGGATTACAAACACTGCAAGTCCATAAGAACAAAGAAACTGTATGGCCAAGGCTACAGCAGTGGATCAGGACTGACATGATCTGCAGGCCAGGCATTTCTCTGTTTCGGTGGAGTTTTGGGAGGCAATAAATATCCAAGTAAAAATTCTACAGCATCCCAAACCAATCATCATCATCAGGGTTTCTTTGTCTCCTCTACGACCTTCTCACCCTCCTGCAGCCAATCTGTGGCATTTTGAGACTGGATAGAACTTTGGAGAACCACAGTTTTGATAAGGTTTTCCACTAGTATCTTAATTTTCTGTTTCAGATCATTGGGGTTTTTTACTTTTCCTTTCAATGATCCCATTCATAAGTAGAGACCATCTGGGAACTTCATAGCAAAAGGCAATTTAGCCAGCAGTGGTTAATAGGGAACCACTGGACTGATGAGGTGCTGCTTCGTTATAATTGCACACATTCTGTGTCCTTCTAGCACAGGGAGAAAGTTGCTTGTTGTGGCTCTGTCAGTGCCCAGAGCATGAGACAGTAAGTGTGTAGCTTTGTCAGACATGCCCCTGGGGTAACTTTGCAAAAGCAAACTCCTAAAATCATACCTGAATGTTTTTCCTGTAGATCCTTATGGCTGAGGGCTTATTTTTCATACAGCTGGAATTCAGCACACACAATTAACAAATACAAGTGCTGGTTTTGAGGAGAACTGGCCTTACAGGTCCTCTTTTCTTTCTTAAATGAATTCCTGCTATTTTCACACCCACAGACAAATCTGGCTTAGCAGAAATGGCCCAACACAGCACAACAGAGAGGCAGGCTCTCCGTGCCAGTCCCCAGGGACACTGCTGGAGTCCCCATCCCTGGAAGGGTTCAAAACCTTGTGGATACTGCACTTGATGGTTTAATGGTGAACATGGTGTTGGTGCTGGGCTGACAAAAGGATCTTAGAGGCCTCGTCCAATCAATTATTCTATGAATCTCTCTATCCCTCCAGATTTTGCCCTTTTTTTTACATTGCATGATGTCCATGATGCCCTGTTTTCAGTTAACAGAAATGTTTTGATTTAGCAATGAGTAGGTAAGAAAAAGGTGAGGTGCCTATATATATGTGTGTGTATGTATGTATGTAAATAAAACCATACACATATACTTGTTCCTGAACAAAATTCTGAAATTCACTTAAACCTCAGACATTTTTTTCAGTACTTGACCTCTCCCCCAAACTTTACCTTCAGGGATGATAAATCTTGTCTCACAGCCCAGTAACTGAAGGACCCTTTTGCTCTGCCACTGCCCTGACTGAGGTAAAGATCCTCTGCACTCATGGCAAAGTTTGGCACAGTTTTAGCACAGTTTTAGCACAGTTTTAGCACCGTGTTTGTGGTGTAACTGCAGCCTCGGTGGGAATTGCCGGGATTTCCTTGGATTGATTCCTCAGCAAGCTCACTAGGTGGCTGTCTAAGAACACACATGGTCTGTGCCCTGCTCTGCTCCTGCTCCCTGAGCCACTCTGCCCTGCAGGGCAGCCTCTCCCCAGGCGCCCAGTGCCACTGCCAGGGCAGGGCTGAGCAAACCAGCCCCACACCCCGGGGCACCAGGTCCCTTTGGTTCAACAGGTTTTGTTCTCCAAGGCAGAATTATGTATTTATAGCAAGCGAGTTCAAGGCTTGCCTGAATGAGTTCCTCACGATTTTTCAAATTCTTCGTGGTATTCCTAGGAGTTAGGTAAAAATAAGGTGGATAATGAAGGCTGCTTTTCTCTTCCACTAAACTAGGGCAGTGAGGCAAATCAGCTTCCATAATCTGGAAATTCTGGTTTGCATGTGAGGGGACAGACTGAGAAAAAAAATCTGTGCTGTTCACTGAACATCCTTCATGTTCAAGCCCTTGTTGCCAGATGTGGCTTGAGTCTGGCCTGTGTGCACTGATGCTGTGTGGTTATGAATCCTTTAACCTAAGGGAAATTATTTCTGATTAAGATGAAAATTGGACCCCAAGGCTCAGGCTGAGCTGAACTTTGGGCATGTATCTCAGTTTTCCAATGCTTTTCATTGGAAACCCTGACTTAGGAAGGAAAGTATGCATGGATCTATCTCCAGTCTATGTGTCATCCTATTGTCTTCAGTTCTGCAGACTATAGAGCAGGGAATTAGACCACACAGCAACGAATGCATCTCTCCAGAGCACCTCTGGATCTGACTTGCATGGTTTGTGCTCCTCTGGACTACCCCAGGAAGAGGAGGCAGGGAATTGGCAGCGTCTTTGTCTCTTTGCCTTACTGGGATTGCAGCAGACCTCAATTGGCACATGGGAATGCTCTTAATTGCTTATGCATGGAGAAACGAGGGAGAGGATGGGAGAACAGAAAGGAATATAAACGTTATCTGTACTTCATCAGTGTTTTCCCATCACTGTGTTTTCAGCAGGATACTTACATTCCATGAAACAATAATTTTTCTTTTAGTTCAGCCTTGTTGAAAAACCCAGATTTACCTGACACTTTAACAGTTTTCAGTTGGAAACGGTGACATGAGATACTTAGTCTGAGGGCTGGGTCAACTCCATATCTTCCAGAAAATCTCAGACTGTGAAATAGTTTGTTTCCTGTCATCAGGACACCAAATGCTGATGTACAACTCTCCAGGGCCTTCTGGGAGTTGTAATTCCCTTGTTCTCTGCCCAGCTCTGGTATTTTTTGGCACCTTGCAGCTACACGATACCTTTCCCACGTGCAGATAAATGCATAGCTTTAAGCCCTCGTTTGCCATAAATCTTAATTTGCATACTGCAGGTTTAGCTGAAATAATAACAAATTGCCAAAATGTTTTTGCCTGGCCGTCAGGCAAGTTTGAAAGTTGAATTCTTGGCTCGGAGTCGGCCGGATTAATATGAAACGCTAAAGCACGATACTGGAGCTGATCAAACCGTGCAGCCTACACCTGAGGGGAATTTTTCTCAAGGAATCCATAAAAATGTCCTTATTTTCTCTTGATTAGATCTGACTGTTAAGGTTTAAATAGAAAGCAGCAACTTTTACGTGGACAGCAGTGGGAGCTTTGCTGTTCCAAAGCCATAACTTTTAATCAGCACAGTTCCCTGTCAAAGTGGATTATCCCAGGACACTTCACAACCCACTCTGCCCCCACCCCCCCGATGGCTTCAGGGGGGAGCTCTGGAACAGAAGGAGGGAAGCAGTGGAAAAGGGGATGCAATTGTCCGAGAGAGACGGAGCTATGTGCCAAAACGTCTGAAGGTTTCAGGACAGTATGATTCTCACATTATTGGTACTTTATTTTTTAATCAACCGCTGTTTTTAAAAAGGCAAATCCACTGTTTGCCTTCCTCTTCTATGTAGTTAGTGTGCCATAGTAAATCAATTTGGAAGCTGAGGTGTAAACTCTCCTTTCAAAGAGTCCTTTGGTGGTGGAGGATGCTGGCTGGGATCCATCCAGCAGGCATGAGGTTCAGAAGGTTAATGAGAAGTTCAGGGAAGAGCATTTACAAAAGCCAACACCAAGAACAGCCCAGTTCTTGCAGCACTCTCTTATTGGGCAAAGTGGGATTGTGCAATCTAGGAAGCTGGGGAACTGCTTTAGTCTGGAAGTTTCCTGGTAAGAAGACATAGCACGTACAGAATAGGTTTGGGTGGGGTTTGCACCTTAATTTTGTTCCTTATATAAAACAAGATCTAGATAAACAGTCTGTATATATACAGTGTACCTTATAGATTAGAGGCCTGGTTAGAGGAATCTCTGAACTAAAAGAAGAGTTTTGGTCTCCCCCTAAGTCACAATCTCCCAGCAGATCAGGGCTGTTTGCAGGATGATGGCACATTAACACCAGGACACCACAGCACTTTGAGGTGTGAGCTGTTCCTGCCCTAAATAAAATGAACCTTTTAACCAAGGGGATACTGGATATAGTGACCTAGAGAGAGGGGGTTTAAGGGCTGAAAGTTATCACTGGTTTTAGTAAATCCCGTCTCTGACCAACCAGGCTGCTATGTCAGAGGTGTAGAATCAAGAATGAATCCAAATAGGTTCCACTTTTCTGTTCCCCTTCTCCTTTTCCTTCCTCAGCACACTTGCAAAACTACCTTACAGCAGAGCCAATAGTGCAGGTCAAAGATTCAAAATCACAGGAGATTGCAGAAGAGGTTAAAATACTTGCAGCAATACCCAGAATCTCTCCAGGGTGACCCTACTGAGCCTTTCCAGTACCTAAAGGGCTCCAAGAGAGCTGGAGGGGACTTTGGACAAGGGCCTGGAGTGACAGGACACGGGGGGATGGTTGCCCACTGCCAGAGGGCAAGGAGAGCAGCTCTGTCAACTTCTGCATCCTCAGAGGAAGGTTTTTCCCCAGCACTGTCCCCCAGCCTGCACTGAGGCATGAAGCACAGGTGCTTTAGCTCTGCCTTACTGCTCATGCCACTGCCTGGCTGTTACCTTACTCTGCCCTGCTCTTCAGTAGCAAGGCTGGTGAAACTGGGCAGGATCTCAAGGATGTGCAGGTTCTAGGGTGGAGTCACAGTGCTGAGGAGCAGTGGAATGGCTGATGAGTGGGACAGATGCACAGTGTGCCTTAGGGGGCTCAGTCTTTGTGCCAGCCTGGGGGAGCTGCACTGCTCTGCTCCCCAGTCCCTGTGCCAAATGTCCCACAGCTCTGCTGGAGCTGGAGATTAGCAGGCTGATCCTGACACTTGATTTTACCTGAATAACCTCCTGCCAAGTTCATGATTTTCATTATGAGTTCTATTGCAGCTGAGAAACAACAAAACAAAAGGTCAGCATTGGCTGTTAAGTGGCCACAGGACACGAAGCCAGCCGAGGTTTGTGTGACATGGTCAGTGGATATCACAGCCCCTTACACTGCCTGACAGCCTCAGTCAATAGCTGGATGCTTTTCAGATGAGATGTTCCAGTTTGTTTGTACACAATTTGGGGTTTGCAACTAGTATTTTGGAAGTGGACACCAAACCCCTTAGAATGAAGTTGTAGGATATTGTACAGTTGGAAGAAGTATATCCTATATTTAATGGGAGAGAGCTGTGTTTACAGCCTGTTATTGTCTGTGCTGGTTGATTTTTCCCCACACACCAGCAGAGCCCAGACTCATGGAAGTTCTCAACAAGCTGGCACCTGCAGTTTATTTTTACAAAACCTGAGCTGATGAGCTTTCTGCTGACAGGCAATATCTCTCTAAGAGTGAAATGTTCTGAACCACTTAAAATATCAATGGAGAGAGCTTGTACTGTCATAGTCTTTGAAAGTGAAAATTCCTTTAATAGATATCCTGACTGTCTTCAACTAATCTAAACAGAGACAGTAGAGGACCATCATTCCCATGGAAGCAGAGTGTTGGTAGGGCATTCCTGCTTTGGGGAGAATCCCTTCAGTTTGTCCTATCAGACAGACCAAATTCAGATGTTGTGCTGATTTGAGAAGGTCCCAAAGAAGATCTCAAAAATTGAAACTCTTGGGTATGCTTTCCTCCAAAATCTCTCTGGTCTCCATAGGTGAGAGCTTCACAAGTAAACATTTCCTGTAAAAACCCATTCATAGTCCTCTTGAATGAGCTTTTTTGTCAGCTTTGCTATGTTATTATGGAAGGATTAGTGAACATTATCACAACAGAACATAAAGAATTAATGTTTGGCAGCCCAAGGGATACTAAAGATCTGTCATTATTTGCACTAGGCACACAGCAATGTTGAGGCTGACATGAATGGTGACAGCAATGTTGAGGCTGACATGAATGGTGACAACAGCTTGATTTAATGCTTACAAAGTAAGCCTGGAAGTTAGAACTTAGCTGAGGGGTCCTGCCTCCATTGGCAGAATCCAGAAATAAAAACAAATTCTGTTCACAACTGAGTAATTCTTATTTTTATTATACTTAACACAAAGTGCATAAAATATTTAGTAGCTTGAAGCATAGGCCCCATAATAGAAGTTTTTTCTTCAGGGAACATAAGGAAACTGCTTTTGATGTTACTACATTATCTTGTGAATCGAGGAATTCAGATTTTGTCTCTAGCTCAGCCCAGCTGGCAGATGTTTGCTCCCCTTCCCTTAGCCCTGCCTGGTGTGTGCTGGCTGCTGGAAGGCCAGAGTGTGTTTGTGATGCCCTGTGCTCCAGGCAGAGGCTGTGGCTTGCCCCAGGTACTGTGGGGCAGATGCTGTCCATAACCTCCTGCACCAGAGCCCTTTGCAGGGCTGGGATCAGCTCAGCCCCACTGCCCCTCTGCCCTGTCCATGCTCCTGGCAAGCTCCAGGTGAAGGACTCCAGAGTGTGATCCACATCACAGGACACACTCCAGCCCAGCCCAGCCCTGGGTGTGTCCTGAGGAGCAGGGGATGAAGAACCCCCACAGTGGTGGAGCACAGTGCACAGGAATCAGGCAGGGTGGACAGCTCGACTTGGCTGATGTCCCTACAGCAGTGCCTGGGGAGGGGTTTAAAGCACCTCCTGGAAGCTGCATCTCCTTATTTCAGGACTTTTCTTTGAAGAGAAGGAGGCTTACTGCTTTGCCAGATCCTCACTTCTCAGTCCCCAGTAGCTGGCAGGTGAGTGATCCACGTGGATTCCCCTCCTCTTGGGACAGACCCTATCTTGGTTGGGACTCAGCACTGAGCACACCTCATTTCTGCTTTCAAAGCAGTGCCAGGATAAAGTTCCTCAGTGTTGCTCCTTCAGATCTCACCTGCACAGAGCTGCCTTGGAGATGTCCTGCACTGTCCACACAGACAGTGAGCCACCAGCAGCATTTTTCCTCCTCATCACCATGAGCTCCCTAATAATGTGATTTTTTCTTTGGTTTCTTGTGGCACACTCAGGACTCTGAGCCCCTCCTGACCTGTCCACACAATGGCACCCCAGTGGCTCTGTTAGGCTGCACTTCAATTACAATAGAAATAATAATGTTAATTTATTTGCTTGATGCTTTTGAATAGGATCTGCTGAAAAATAAAGGAAATAGAGGATATGGATCGGGTTACCATAAAACCACATGCAGTGAAACATTCATCTGTCTCCAGCATTTCATGTCTTCTGGGCATCTGAGAGAGTTGAGTTTGATTTACACAGTCAAGCTATTCATTAAATATCTGTTTGAGTTTTGGGCAGATGCATCCTTTACCTGAGTGATGAAATCTGAGCAGAGGAAATTGAGCTATTCCTTTGTGAAAAGACCTCATTCTGCTTTATAAAGTGAGCCTTGCAGCAATACACTTCCAGAGAACTGCCAAGCTCTGTGTACCAAATACCGTTGTAAGGGCTCAGCAATAAAACAGTTGTGGACTTGGGGGGAATCCAAGCACACAATAGCACATCTTTATGCAATATTTCCTCTTTCAACATCCCCCTCCAACCCTGTAATTCACTGACAACCATCGGTTCATTTTAATTCCAAAATCCTAGCCCCAAACACTAAGCAGTTTATAGTCTGAATTCCTGTGTGGGCATATTAATTATTTAAATCACTAGTCCAAACCCCATTCCAAAGAGCTCTTGCTGGGAGTCCTTCAGGAGCAGAGTGATCTGTTATTGCTTACTGGATTGTACAGCGTGTCAGAGGCATCTCAGTATTTCTATCAACAGCCCTCTGGATATCTGGCTCTTGTGAGAGCACCGAGTGGCTGTGAATGAAGGGAAAAGCACCAATATATGTTGGAGAATATATCTGAAATGATCAGTGAAATGATACCCTCCCTCCTAGGGGTTGGCTTGGAAAGTTCTTAGCCAGTTTTAGAAAAACCAAGTATCCCCAGGGAGAGGGGAGAGGCTGTAAAACCTCCTGCTGTGTTGAGTGAGGCTCCTTATCTTGGATATCACCTTGCAGATAAAGACAGGGAAGGATCCTGCTGGTTCTGGGACACACAAGTTCCCACTGTCTTTGCTAAGAGGAGTGAGAGCTCAGGTTTGTCTTGCACATGTATTGTTGTGTAATTTAGCTTTCATGTTGTCAAACAAATAAAACCATGGATTTTTGCCCCGTTTTGCCTTTTTTGGCCCAATTTCCTGATTACACAGAAAAACAGGATGACCTTCTCCTTATGGGACAATCGACAAACATGCAGGGGAGTGCACACAGCACTTATAACACTCAATATTTACTTATAACCTCCATATTTTATTCATGAATTTTACAATTCCAAATATAATGAAACAGTTAGAGTATTTTATTACAAAGCTTATAAAATAATTAAATATTACACTTATAGTTTTTGCTTTTTTTACACCATAATTCATACTTTGTGACACTACCATCTTCTTTCCTCAGTTCTCACTTAAGGAAGTGAGCAAAGAAATATAAAGGAAAAGCTATGCATTAATAAATTAATTATTTTACATCAAATAATAAAAAGGACACAATTATAAAAACAAAACAAAAACAACCCTTGTGGTTTTCCTAGAAAAAAGGTTATAATTACACAATGTCCAATATCAAGACAGAGCAGTGTAGGTTGAGATATGTTTCCAATCATTTCCTGAAGTATCACAGAATACATGTTTTTAATTTAAATTGTTTCAGAAGGAACTGCTAATTTTAAGTGACCACTGTCTGGCATTAGTGCTGAGCTGGCTAATCCTACACTGAAACCATACTTTAAAAAAACACTCAAACTGAACTACATTCATCCAACAAAGTTGTGGGATTGGGTGGAATTAGATAAATATGTCCCTCATAGGCACTCCCCAGAAAATTACAGTAGGACACAGCTCTGTCTGGGAATGGGTTTGGCAGATAGATTGGGGTTTTTTAATGCAGAAACCTCCTGAATGGCACCATTTGGTCCAGGGTGCCATCAACCATCTCCATACTGAACAGCCACAAATATCAGCAGGTTTACAATTTTGTTTGCTGGTGGATTCTGAACTAAATACAAGTATTAGGAGAGTGTATAAAAATACATTATTTGGTAAGAGTAAATAACACACTTATCTTTTCGTGCTTTTCTTCGTGTAACACGTGAATAAATAACTGGTTTGAGAAGTTCAGCATGAATTAATGGATTGTAATATTCTTGTTATTTCCTTTGGGTAATGGATGAATCAAAATTTGCAGAGAGATTTGAGACTAGAAGACATTCTTCAGTATCTTGGCATTCAAACAATCTATCTTCTGAAACAAAACTACTTAAAAATATCAAGTATAAATTTTAAAATTACATATCTAATGAGCTTAGAAAGTTGAAAACATAACCATTGAGCTCAATCAATCTGAGTTCCTTGAGTTAGTTGAAATATGAAATTCTATTTTACTTGTAACACAGCAATATTAAAAGTCCGAATATTCTAACGCTGCATATTTCTAGGAATACATTTCAAGTTACTAGTTAACCACCTCTGAGTTTCTACACAAAGCAGAAAATGAACTCTTCAAAAATTATAAAAACATTAGCATGATGCACAACTTGCTTTTCCAGCAGCAAGTCTGGTAGAGAAGCACCATAATATCTTTGTAGTGCACTATTTACTTCTGGTGGCCACACGTGTGACACTGCCTTCTCCAGCCCTCAGCCATGGATGTTCCTCTGGGGCAGCTTCCTCACCCTGGGACAACAGTCACCAAAAACAGGAAAGGACACGCTTCTGGTGGTGTGCTCTGTCCTGCTGCCACGCTGCAGCCTTCCTCCTGCAGCTCCCACTCCCTCCTGCTCTGCATTCTGGTAAATCAGCCAGAAAAGGCTCTCCCTTGCCTTAATTTCTTCCTTGTAACATGTGACAGTGCAAAATGACACTTTTAAAGAAAGAAGAACTTCCCCTCGAGTCTCAGTGTTCAAGTGATCCATAGTACCCTGTGCTTTAGTGAGGTCAGCAAATTAAGAAAAAATAAGAAAGAAACATTCCTTTTTCAACATATATCCAGCAATTACTGTACCTCAGACATTCCCTTAGAAAAAATGTCTCTTCCATCAGTGGTTTATGTGGCACCATGTCTTGCCTCGAAGCAGAGATAATTCCAACATAAATTGAAGAAGAGAATCCTGTCACTGAAGGGTTCAGATAACACACTGCTGCTATCAGTTCTTCTTCGTACATGATTTACAACACTGCTTGCCATAAAATTTGTGGTTACAGACACCATGCTGGGGCACCAGATGACACCAAGTGAAGAAATCCACACAAGAAGGATCATCTGAAGGAGAGAAACCCAAGCAATATGGTAAGACTGTGTTTTAGCAAGTCTGCAGGTCGGGAAATAGTCCCACACCCTTGTATGCCTTTGGTAAAATTAAAAACACGATGGGTGACCCAATTCAAAGGAGAGGAAACATGAATGAGCTTTCATCTCAAAAATTACTAGTTTCTTGCTTTACTTTAGAAGCCATTAAATTTTTAAGAGATTTGATAACTTGTTTGAGATAAAGCTAATATTATAGGGGGTCAAAAGCCAAAGGAATTAAAAAATTTGAATCACACTTCGTAGCTCAGGAAGAGAAGAGGAAGTTTCACATGAGAGGATAAAAAAAGCCATCTGCATTTACATCTCTGATTACAAATGTTGTTCCAAAGGCAGGTACTCACACAGATGAACCTAGTCCATATTTGACACCAGTTGCTGGTTGCCATCATCATCACCACGAGGAGTTTACCTGCACACAGACCCCACAGACCCAGAATGCCTGGGCCCTGCACCAAGTGCTCTGCTCTGTGCTTGCATTCCTGCATTTCTGGAGAGACTTCTTTGTCTGCCTTCCACTCTGCAGGGAACCTCAGAAATCTCTTGTCTCAGACACTTCAGCTAGGTGTCATGAGTCTGGCTTGTAGGACTTGGACTATGCCATGTTGGCAAATTCTTAATTAACCACAGTGGGAGAAGAGATTTGCTAACCATGATTAGTTCTCAAAAGCTCAGCTTTTAATTACAAATAAGCCAAATTATAATTTTCCATTAAAATCCCATTACTCTTCAATTCATGTACAGACATAATTTCTACACACAGCTCCACTGTTTTAAAAGCACCTCGTAGCTGCACTCTCTCCAGTTTTGCAGTGGATGTTTTATGTTTCTTTAAAAGAGGAGAGTGATGATTCATATGGGTGATTTATAAACAAATTCACCATGTCTGAGAGAGCAGTAAGACTCAATGGGGTTTAGCAAAATTTATAGCTGAACTGAAATCTCCTGTGAGCATGGGAAAGGACTTGGTTCAGCTCTCAGAACTACTGTTTACATGGTCAATAAAAGGAATTTACAAGGAGACTGAACAAAAATCTAGCCACCACTGTCTGCATTCTCAGATCAGTTACTGAGTCACAGCACATAAATGCTCCCTCACAGAGCACAGACAACTTCTGCATGTTCCATAGGCCAGGAGGCATCTCCATCTCTCTACAGCAACTTCTTTGGTTTAATCACCACTGCTCTTTTTTTATTCCCTTTTATATGATGGCAAAGGTGATTTTTTACGCCTTTATCACCCTCAAATTTATTTGAATGAAAAATAAAATACTTTAATAATAATAATTCTTTCAAAATATGCCATTTTTTCCACAAGCTTGTCTTGAAATTCTAATGGTATGGAAAGAAAATACAGTTCTTGAGCAGGAACTGGGGAGTTCAGGACTGAGCTGCAGCCTTCCCACTCCACAGGGCTGCCTCTCTGTTCTGCATGGAGTGCAAGGAGGAAGCCAGCTGGGAGTTCAGCACCAGCATTCCCATTCCTTCACCTGCTGCCATCAGACAGAATTTGGGAGGACCCAAAGAGATGAAAAGCACACAGCACACAAAGGAAGGAAAGCTGTCCTGATGAAGACAGGAAGGAGCTCTCCTGCCATGAGAGGGTAAATTAAAAAATAAATAAATTACTGTTTAAAAATATGTATAAGCACTGAGGAAGCCATGTTAGTAAATCTTTATGCCCCCTTTGAAGATCAGAGGGCAATGCCAATATTGCAGAGGTATGGCTGAAATTAGGACCTAGTCCAAGGACTATTGGAAGGAACACAAAGAGTCCCACAAAATTCAGAGATCAGGAGAGCAGGCAGTCAGGTCCTTATTTCTATTTACCCAAGTATTTAAAAGTTGTTTAGATTTTCATTCATTTGAAGCAGCTGGATTTACTACGAGTTACGGTGACCGTAACTGCATCTAGAGAGGGATGGAAATGACCCAGTTTGTCTAGGAAAGTGTGCAAACTCTCCCTGAAACATTAATTTCTTGCCTGTGATCACTGAGCTGGAGCTGCATGGCTGATAATAGAGACTGATTTGCTTCAATATGATTCCAGCACAGCTGGTTTCCTCTCTTTTTGCTGCTTTAGACAGAAAGTTAGAGAGCAGTGAGGAGATAATTGATCTCTAGAGCCTGACGACCCAGGTATAATACAGGGGAAAGGGCTCCTGCAGATGTGAGGAGAGAGAGAAACAGGCCAAAGCCAAAATTAATAACAGACAGTACTTCAGCCATGAAATATAGCTGGGGAAAACAGGGGTGAAAGAAAAGTCTTTGCTATATCCTAACAGAAAAGGAAGTTATACAGAGACTCCGAAGCACAGCAGAACCTTTTAGGAATGTTAATTTGAAGTGTTAGGAACATTTACTGATAAAAACAGCAGAACTATTTACTTATCCCTTTCAGGACCATTTCATCTCCATGCCCTTGTTTGGATTCAGGTCCCCTGATAGATGAGGCTGATACCCTGCATGTCTCGAGCTGATGCAGCAGAATGGTCTGTTAGGGTCTCACTGGGTTTCACAGGGCTTTGTGCACAGGGAATGCCAGGAATTGGGGCAGACGTGGGGGTGGTTGGCTAATGTCAGTTTACAAGATGCAGGGCCAGAGCTTGACCTCTGATCCCAGCTCCATTACCACCTTCCTCATGCAATCCAGCCTAGGTTTTATAGAGGCTGCTTTCAGCTCCCAGTTTTTAAAAAGGTAACAAGTCAATTAATGTGCAGTATTTTGAAAGTCACTGTTTAAAGTGCTTTAGCATGGCTAGATAACCAGATTATGCGGGACAAACCTGAACCTCCATGAGCCTTTTTCATGCAGTTAGGAAGGAGTCACAACCAGTAACCACCCTGCAAGCAAATTTCTGGAACAGATAATGCACCACTGTCTGTGCTGGTGCTGAGAGACTTCCCCTTCCAACATTCCACGTGGCACAAAACCTCTTGCTCTCCTCTCCCTTCTCACACTGAAGAGGTGGAGGGATAGAGTAGACATGAAAGTGGAGGCAGATCCTAATTTCATGTTCCCTGACTGCATGTCATGCACTGGGCAGAAGCAGTAAGAAGGACATTCTAGGTAAAGCAACTTCGGAATCCCAGGAGCTGGGTGCAGTCTGGAAGACTAAAAGTGTATGGCAAATTCTTATTGCTTAGTTCCAAAGCTGCTATTATTCATCAAAAGCAGTGCCAGCATACAATGCTTGTGTTTTTCACCAAGAGTTTAGAACCAAACAGCACGGCTTTTTCATATACTTCTTATAACATCTGCCTGTTTTTAAAATCTCCAGTGCCAGTTGTACTCCCAAGTCTGCTTTAAGAGAGCTCACTTGGTGAAGAGATGCTGCTAATATCAGGGAGTTACTGTAAATCTGGAAGTCTGGGAAACAGCCATTTATGAAGGAACAGGCCAGATGAGTGCTGTAGTGAAAAGGTGATGTTTGCTGGGTACAGAACTCTAAGCAGCAAGGCTGCTGCAGCACCTCGAGCTGAGCTTTACCTCTTTTGATGGGGCCTGGGCAGAAGTTGGTGTTGCAGGCTCTCAGGACAGCTGGTTTCTGCTGGGGCAGGCAGCCAGCAGCTGGCCTGCCCTGGCGCAGGCACTGCACGCTCCGGGTCTGCACTCCCCCGCCGCAGGTCACCGTGCACTGAGAAGAGGGAAAACAAAACACTGTCTTTCACTGCAGAGACCCAAGAGCCCCTGAAAGCCAAAGGGGGAGCTTTCAAGGGCCTTGGATGAGACTTTCAAAGCAAGAGAGGTCAGGATCAGATGTGCTGCTGTTCACCAATCCCCATCAGGATGAATTTTTCAATGACCTGTGTGTCTTTTGGTTATTTAAGGACTCAGCTGAAAATCTGCTTCCTTACTTAGGCATTGAGACAGAAACTGAACATTTTAGAAACCTGTTCCTGATTGTCTGCATGGATTTCTTTTGATGTCTAAGCCTCTGGCCCCAACCCTGCTGCCTGAACACAGATAAAACTCCCATCAGAACCATAATTATGGCAGTATCTAGGGAAAAACACTATGAGTTTGCAGGAAGAGCTATGAAGTATTTTAAAATTAATAAGCCTTTTACTTTTATGTGTTTCATGAAAAGTTGTCTTCAAGATAAATGTGATCATTTTCATCTGATTGCAATTGTCAGGCATACATTGTTTCATGTAAATATTATTAACTGAGTGTGTGTCTCATTGATATATGACTCATAAACTAGATAAGTTCCAGAAATACAGAAGCTTGTTTGCAAGAATGTAGGAACAAATACAGACTGATCCCACAATTAATCATAGTATTTAGGGAATTCCAGGCAATCTGTGCAGATGCTCAAATACATTGTGCATAGAGATATGCAGTAGTTCAACCACAGTGCACTTTGAAGAAGACTGAGAACAAAGTGTTGGAAATGAGTGTGGAATGCAGTGCCTCTCAAGCATGAATAACATTTTTAGGTGACATTCTTCAGTTTCAGGACAAAGAATAGAGCTGCACCGAAGTACATGATGGATGTGGACCAGCTGTATCCCATCTCAGTGGCTGAGTGGTGTGGTCCTTAGGGAATGGCTCCGTGCAGGAGGCACCTGGGGCCTGCTAGCACTGGAGGCGGCTCCTGTGTGCCATGCCCCTCTGATTTCCCATTCCTACCTGCTGCCAGGGCGAGGAATACCAGCCAGACACCATGCTGTACAGCGTCTGAGATGGACAGGCCCCCTTGTTACAAGCTTCCTCCAGGTTGGTGTTTGGTTTCTTGATGTTCCTGCATCTCCTCTGAGGGAAGGTGATCAGTTTCCCGTGGATGCTCTTCTCGCCGCATTTGAGCTCTCGCTGCCGCAGGCCGGGCCCGCAGGAGGCTGAGCACTGCAGAGGCAAAGCACAGCCTCTGCAGCCTCACAACCACGTGCAGATAAAGGGGAAGGGGTGACGTGTCACACACCCCAAACCCTGCATTATAAAAGCATCACAAGAACTGATCCCACAAAGCCCACACTCCGAAAAGCATAAGCTGAAATGTGAACCCCAGGCAGTGATTAACAGTGATTAATTGGGGTACATCTGGGGTTTACAGCACCTCACCTAGAACACCTCATTTTCAAACGAGCTTTTCTTTCCTCCCCATGGTTTGTGTGTGTCCCAAGAGCAGCCAGGGCAGGCAGTGAGCCATGGAAGTGCACCACTTTACCTCACTCCAGGAAGAAATCACCCACTGGAGCCGGTCGTTTTTGGGACAGCGTCCGAGCACACAGGTCTGCTGGGACTCAGGCTTAGGGTCTGTGCTGCACATGCTTTCAGGCAGGATTTTCACCTTGGGAGAACCAGTACTCTTGCAGTAGACATCCCGTTTCTTAATACCTCTCCCACAAGTCTTGGAGCACTGTGATGGAAAGAAACACTTCTTTGAACTGGAGGAAATGAAAATTGGCATTATTTGCATTTTCCAGCAGAGCACAGAAAGCATGGCTAATGTGCTGTACAGCTGCCATTGTGATGCAAGTAAACTTGAAATTCTATTGGTAAATAAGTAAGAGTAACATCTGTGTGTCACTTCTAAAACATTGTCCTAAGTTCTTTCTTAATGTAAGCTGTGAACTCTCTCACCCCCATGTAGAACAGACAAATAATATCTCTTTTCTGCAGATGAGGTAAGTTGGACTTGTGAGCAAAATGCTTTTGTGAGCAAAATGCTTTTTTCCCTGCTCAGCATAGTTGAAAGTTGGTCCTAAGCTCCCATCACAGAATCTCCCATGGCAAGATGCTCTCAGCTATTTGTCATTTTGTCCTCACCTTGGCCTAGAGGGATGAGATGGAGGTAGAGGAAACTGCCCAGGGAATGAACACATAACTCCTTCACCAAAGGAATCTTGCCATCAGAGAATCTGATACAGACAATGGTTAAGGAGATATTTTAGCTGCCAACTGCAGTTTAGGACGAGTCACCAGAATAAATGTGCACTGCTGAGCCGTGGTTCAGTGGAACAGGTGTGCTATGGTTTGCACTGCCTTACAACAAAATGCCTGAATGAGCTATTTGTGATGAAATGAAGCAAAGAGCCCTGAAATAATGCTGCCAGCTTCCTACCTGCTTGCATCCACTCCTAACTGCTCTTTCTACTAATAATTGTGGGGCATGTTCCAAGGCAGATGTATCAAATTACACGTTTTTAAAAGATTTCATGAAAGCACCGTTGTGCTGAGGATGTAACAGAAATATCTGCATGCTGAAAATCTGTGGGTCTAATCCTTCCCCAAACAAAGAAAATGATCTTTCAATTTAAAACAACCCTGATTTGTGCAGAGAGGCTGGGTTTAGTTAGGGGTTAGGAAGAAATTCTTCCATCTGAGGGTTGGCAGGCCCTGGCACAGGG
>VZUA01047580.1:0-15771 GCA_013401035.1 Horornis vulcanius
GAGCATTCACATGGGATGGAAATCTGCTGTGTTCATCATTAAGTCTACATCAGCAGTTTCAGGAAACAGTACCATGGACAAGAGGAAACTCTCAGATTGAATTTAGCAATGCTTACCTGAGAGCTTTGAAGGAGACTTTCTTTTCTTGCTTGAAACCTTCAAGAATTCATCTATAAGTAGCTCATGAGCAAAAGCTCGTTTATCAGGATCTGGTTCAAAGCAACGCAATATAAAAGCCTTGGCTTCTGCAGACATGGATTCAGGAATTTCTGGATGTATTTTAAACATCCCCACCTGAGACAAATAAAGGGAGAAATAATGGCCTAAACTGTTCTTTCCCCAAACACTAAACAACATCAAAAAAATTGTTTAGATAGCAGAAGTGGTATATCATTCTCAGGTTTTAATATTAACTTTATACAACTAGTTTATTAATTTAGAGAAAAGAAAACCCCAAACTATTACATCTGCATAAAAAATGCACTTAAAAAAACCCCACAGCTGCAAGTGGAAGCTCTTCACAAAGCAGAAAACTACTTCTTTTCCTCAGCTTGGTGTTGTTTTTTTCTTAAACACCCAGCTGCTGAATAGCTGCTATCTCTCTACCAATCTATTCAAAAATACACAGAACTCCCTCTCAGCTGAATCAGATGATTGTTCTTAACATCCTCAAAATCCAAGCACTTCCTTTATCTCCCTTTCTTGCAACCTCTAATTCCAGCTTCCTCCAAACACATTCAAATTGTATTCCTGTACTCTCCNAAGTCTGCTCTTTCAATTAGTCCAGGTCTGCAATTCTCACAAATAAAAATAAAATTTTCTGACTAGCATCCAGGAAATAAATGAGGTTCTTTCTGGCTCCTCTATCAAAAAATAGAAATTGTATGTGTTGATTTAGGTATTATCTACTGATATGGAGATTGCTTTTTAATGTCAATGACAATTATTAAATATTTCTATGAGCCTGGATCAGAGATAGCTTTCATTTATTTTTTTATATCTTACGACTAAAATATGGGAAAGCACTCTGAACTGTACCCAGAAAGGAAAAGGAAGAGAAAACTGAAATCTTAACCTAAAAGTGTAGGTGAGATGAACATTTTCTTCTGAAGCAAGGGAATCAATCTGACACATCACCCTGCATTCTGTTCCTTTTACAGAAGCAATGGAAGAGCAAAGGATGGAATTAAAATAATAGTCACTTCTCATTTTACATAATTATTTAATGCAGTGCCACTGCATGATTTAACATCCAAATCAAATTATCAAGCAGAAGGAGGAGCAACTGAATGACAGGTTCTGTAGATACACAATACTGGAGGTCAGGATGTCCAAGCCAACCATGAAAGAAAAGGATCAGCAAGATGAAAAAGCCATGTGCACAAAGGAGACAGACTCAAATAAAGCACAGGAGAGACACAGCTCTTCTGTTGTAGAGGACTTTGATGTCACAAGTGGAACAACCAAAACAGCATTCTCTTTGAACAGCATACAAGTACAACGTATAGCTTAAGATTATATATCTGAAAGTTATTCTTCCAGTATCCATTCATACTGATTTGAAGTCAATGAAAGTTCAGCATCTGTGGATTCTGACCCTACATACAGAGTTTGAGTGAGGATAAGAAAGTCTCCTCTGGAACATACCAGTGAAGGTTTCAGTACAAGGATTGATTCCTGCAAGTCTCTTTGAAGTTCCAAAGTCTGAAATCTTTAACACTCCACTGTATGTGTTGATA
Source organism: Horornis vulcanius (assembly GCA_013401035.1). Taxonomy (NCBI): domain Eukaryota; kingdom Metazoa; phylum Chordata; class Aves; order Passeriformes; family Scotocercidae; genus Horornis; species Horornis vulcanius. Next base: position 1,740 of record VZUA01047580.1, read on the forward strand.
AGCACGTTATCACCCTGAGGAAAAGAACATGCAGAGCAATTATTTTTCTCTATGACTTTTTGCATAACCTGTTTCTACAATTCACTCTTTACTAAGTAAGTGACTTCTTAAGAGAGGAGATGAAAGAGAAATCAATAATGTTCCTGCCTTATGCAATCCTATTAACAAAAACTTCATCTCAAAGTGAATTTCCCCTCTTACCAGATGGAATTCAGTTAAAGAATACTAAAGGGGGAAAAAAAGGTTTGTTTAAAAAAAACAAGCCAAACACTTTTTCATCTCAATCTTCTTGGAAAAGAACTTGCTAATTATCCCATCCACAATCTTCGTCACTTAAATCAGATTACATGAAAGTTCAGTCATGTCTTTGAAAACAGAAAAAGTAATTACTTTATCGCATATTAAGTTGCTATATGTGAATTTTTCTGGAATAAAAAAAACCAAACCCCAAACATATTTTGTTGGTGCAAATTGAAACTAACAACGGTTCACCTACTTAACCCATGGTTCAGAATAGCAGAGAGCTTTCAGAAAAAAAAAGGTTTTAAATTACAGGACAAATAATTGGCTATGCAGTTACACAATACTATCAGGCTTAATACTCTGCAAATTCTTACCTTTATGTCTCGATGCACTATTTGATTATCGTGGAGGTATTTTAATCCTTCAAGAATCTGCTTGGTGTAAAAGCCAATTGTCTGCTCATTATTTTTTAATGGTCCCCATTTTGATCGTAGAAGAGCAGAAAGACTGCCTATAATTTTGGAGAGCAAAAAGTGAAAATAAAAATTCTGTTGAATTCTGCTTTCTCCCCCAAAGGAAAAAGGTAACAACAAGCATCAATACCAATCCAAGTGTAGGCATTTCACCTATAACCAAAGTCCTCTCTAGTCAAATGCTTACTTGCATGACCATTGGCCTGCACAATTAAAGAGAGTGTCTCAGTATCTCCTGGGCAGTTTGTGAAGAATTGAAGCCCGTGGGAAGGGCTCACATTGGAGAAGTTAATGGAGGACTGCCTCTCTTGGAAGGGACCCCATCTGTGCTGGAGCAGGGTAAGGAAGTGAGGAGTCCTCCCCTTGAGGAGGAAGGAGTGACAATATTGAAGAACTGACCACATTCCCCATCCCCCTGCACCACTAGTAGGAGAAGGCAGAGAAAATCCTAAGAGAATCTAAGCCCAGGAAGAAGGGAGGGGTAGGGAGAATGTGTTTCTAAGATTTGGCTTTATTTCTCATTACCCTACTCTGAGTGGGTTGACAATGAAATAAATAAGTCTCCCCAAGTCCAGTCCATTTTGCCTGTGATGGTAACTGATGAGTCATCTCTCCCTGTCCTTATCATGGCCCATGAGCCTTGTGTTGCATTTTCTCTCCCCTATTCAGAGGAGCAGAGTGACAGAGCACCTTTGGTGGGTACCTGGGAGCCAGCCAGGGTCAGTCCACCACTGATGTGTAGGTAAAAGGAGCTCACCTGCTATAGCAATGATCTGAGCTTTATCTGGGGTACACCATATCTAACTCTTCAAGCAATTTGATGACAAAGTTTTCTCTACTGATTTGAGAAGGAGACACTACAGAATATTATACCTGTATGAAATATGTCTCATGGCCCTATTATAAGTTTTTATACTTTTAAAATGCTAAAAAACCAAACAAACCTATCAACCACCAAACCAGTCTTCCCCAAAACTTACCACCTGGCACCTGTTCCATGAATATTTTGATGAAGCCATTCTCGCTAAGAGAACCTAAATACTGGACAATGTTCTTATGTTTGAGATGCTTATGCAAAGCTATTTCTTCATGCAGAGGTTGGGAGTACCTGAAAAGCAAAAAAGTAGTTTATTTTCATCTTGGTGAAGACAGCCTTGAAACAGCTTGCATTGAAAATGAGTATTTGCTAAATGAATTTAACAACACTGATTGTGACCAGCACATACTAAAATATTATGTAATCATACATAACTACAAAATATATATCACATTGTGTATTCATACACACAAAATGTTACAAACATACACAGACTGAGGAAAAAGATTTTCTGAAAAATAAATTACACTCCAGTCTAACTCCAAGAGAGTTGTGAAAGTAGTTGGATTCATCATATTGGTGCCAAAGTGAACTAGAAAACTATAAAGCTAGTGTATAAATAAAAGCATTTCAATAATGAAAATGAATCACCATTTAAATTTTAAAGTAGAAGTCTTTGCTGAAGGCAAGATGGGGTATCAGAGTAAGAAAACAGAAATAATTAATGGAGAGATATTTAGAAGAACAGATCAAAACAATTTCACCAAATTCAATTTAGTCCAAGGCAAAGTGTTTTTCAGAGATAAGCTTTTCAACAGCCTTTCTGCCAAGAAAGTTTCTGGAGTCAGGATCTTTCTCCAGTGTTGACCACCACCAGAGGTCAGCAGCTGATGTGCTGAGCTGATGTATTAGGTCCACCCTGACACTCTTCCTAACTTAGGCCTGCCCTAATGCTTCCCTGGGAGGAGGGTCAGCTGCCAGATTTTGTGCATTTTCTGTCTATTTCTGGTGAAATGTAGACAATATGTTGACAGTCTGGTAGCTGTCTTCTCTAAAGCACTAACATCTGTGCCAACAGTTTCAGGGCAGCTGAAATAGATGAAGGACACTGACCTCCTTCTGTCAGTCCAAATGTGAAAAGTAGTTGTAGCATTTGCAACTGAGGTTGCTCTAGGAAGAGTACCTGTGACTTCCACTCCCTTTTAGCACAGGTAGCTATCACCTCTCCCTCAAATGAAGCTACTAGTGGAGGCTGAATTCTTTAAAAAGTGTAGGGAAAAGAAACAAAAAGTGGTCATCTGAAAATCCCACTGGATAACAACTGTTGTGGAAAATAATTATTTGGCTAATGAAGAGTATGATTATGCAACTCTGAGTCTGTTTACTAAAAACTAATTTGAGTTTTGCCTTACCTCTCTGCATGATTATAAAGATTCTGACTTCATTGTTAGTCATACAGAAATGCAAAATCAAAGATTGTATTCCTGAGTTCTGTTAATGAGACACTAATTCTGAGCAGCAGCAGCAGCAAGACTATTATAATTCTTCTTCCTGCACTTTTAAATAGCACAGTTGAGACTTTAGCAGCAAAATAATTTTGCAAATAAAATAAAGCCATAAGAATTTTTTTTCCCTAGGACGAAGCATTTTTTTGTTTTAGAACTTAATCACTAGAAGACTTTAAATGGTATGAACAAAAAGTCTAAATCATCATCATCATAGAATGGTTGGAGTTAGGGAGAGACTTTAAAGCTCCAAGCCTCCTGACATGGGCAGGGACATCTCCCACTACAAGTTGCTCAAGGCTTTATCCAAGCTGGCCTTGTCAGTCACTCTTCCCTTATCTGCCACTGCTGTAACCCTGTCACAGCAGGCCACCAAAAGTGTTAGGCGTGATTTGCTCTTAGTGTTGCCGTGTCTGCTGTCACCAATCACCTCATTATTCTCCATGTGCATTACCACAGTTTTAAAGAGGACCTGTTCCATGATCACAATCAGCATAGAGGTGAGACTGACTGACCTTTAGTTGCCTGGGTCTTCCTTATTCCTTTTTTAAAAACTTGGGGTTTATTTCCCTTTTCCAGTCAGTGGGAACCCATGGACGTAACTCTTCAGGCCCCATGGACTTGTGCATGCCCAGGTTCCTCAGATGGCCTCAGACCTGATCTATTACATTGGGTGGTTTTTGATTCTCCCAATCCGTGCCTTTGCCTCCTGTGACTTAGGTGGTGTGGCTGAAGGACTTGTTGAAGACTAAGGCAGAAAAGCTGCCAAATACCTCAGCCTTCTAATGTCCTGGATAACCAGGTCCCCCATTTCCTTCTGGAGAAGGTCTACATTTTCCCTAGCCTCCCTTTTATCACCATGTACTTACAGAAGATTTTCACGATGCCCTTGACATCCCTGGCCAGATTTAATTCTATTAGGTACTCTGGATTTCCTAACCTGATCCCTGGCTGCCCAGACAATATCCAATTTCTCTGTATTCCTCCCAGGCTACATGTCCTTGCTTTCTTTTTATGTCTGAGTTTTCCAGGAGATGCTTGTTCCTTCAAGCAGCTGTCCTGACTTTTTTTCCTGATTTCCTCTTTGTTGGAATGGAGAATGTGTCTCAGTAGTCTAACATTTCCTGATAAGTAAATTTTTCAGTAACTTTTATTCAACATGTAGCAAAATTGAAGACTCACTGCTTTTTGCATAGAAATATTTTAATTTCTAGCCCTGCCAGACTCAGAACTTAAATATTTTTTACATATTCAAAAGGTGGTAATTCTTACTTTTAAAACTATACAAATTAACTTCAGAGTTTGTTTTCTTTCTATAAACTTCTTTCAAAGTGTGAAAAGATCAGGTTACAATTAACCAGAAGTGAATTAATAAATTTTTCTTACACTGCCATTAAAAGAATGGTACTTGAAATTCATTCTGGGAGCATCTAAACATTTAGATGAAAGACTATCAGCTTCCTAATAATCTCTTTTGTGGTATGCTTTGCACACTGAACCTAAAATCTTTTCCCCTGAAAATTTTTTTAAAATGTGTATTGGAGAAGAAAAATTTTTCTTTTCCTTTGAAGTAGTTAGTGCTGTAGTCAGGCTATCTTTCTATTAATCACAGTTGTTACAAGCAAATTTCTTCTAACATACACAAAACTTCCAACTATTTTGAGTCAACAGATTGTTTTATGTAATAAGGCCATACTGTCTGGGACATTATAACACATATTGAAGTTCAATTTGGAATAACAATATAGAGGATAGAAGGATTCCCCTCTCCATAATCTGAGTTCTAGTATCTTTAAAATATTATGAGAATGGAAAAATTATTAGACCACACGTCCATTTGAACGGCCTATCTATAAATGAATTCCAAAAGACTTAGAAGTGTTAATTCGTAAATATCAAAGAAAAAAAACAAGTCAGAACAGAATAACCAAAGGGAAGCCCACACGGCAGGACCATGAAGAAGAAACTGAGCTAAACTTGACAGTTTTATGCAGTCAGTTTCACTTGAAGACTCTGTAGATTTCATATCACTTTTATCACAATATTTGTGGAAATCTATGTATACAGAACAGCATGTACTGGAAGTCTTCAGATACACAAATACTAAGGACATTAAGGGCCTGGTCCTCACATGGCAACCTTTATACAGGAGAGAGGGTTACACATACACAAAGACACTGTGCATTAAAAAAAAAAAAATTAAAAAGAGTTTATTCCATACAATTTATTCTAATGTTATGTGGCTTCAAAATAAATGGTGCAAAAACAAGAAAGAAAAATTTCTTCATCAACAATTCAGGCCCAGAATTTTAAAGGAATGCACAAATCATGAATTTCAATAGGTCTTTTATATGGGCGTGCCTGAGTATGTCTAAGTAGATAGGGCTTATCATCAGGTATTTGAGTGATATTCTGCACGTCAGTGGTTATCTTTTTGCTTCGGTTTTGTTCTGTTTAATGAAAAAATACTAGTACCAAACCCAGCAGACATCTAAATCTTCAGTTGTGATCACAATCTACTCCACAAGCTGGAAACATCTAGTTACAAAGAGAGGGAATACCACTATATGCCACAGACAGGCAATTTACGGGCAGCTTTGTAGAAGAGGCACTCCTTGATCAGCAAATTCATTGACCACATTAGTGATGAAATCATATAATGCACAAAATTTGGAATTGGCCAGAGTTACTGTACCTGCTGTCTCTCTCTGGGATTTCCTTAATAGCAATCCTGACTTGATTGCTGAGATCTCGTCCTGCATATACAATGCCGTACGTTCCTTTTCCCAGGACGACTCGCTCACCATTCTCATCATACTCATAATCATACTGCAAAGCCAACAACAACAACAACAACGTGAAATGGAAGAGAAGGGTAACATTTATTCCGTCTGACTCTGTGATCACAATTAAGGCATCTAAGATGCCAGTAGCTTTCTGCAGAACACAGACAGAGAAAAAGGAGAGAGGAAACAAAAAAACCCCAAAAACAAACAAACAAACAAACAAACAAAAAAAAACCCGCAACACTTTCGGCTGACAGCTGTGATCCCGTGCAGACACACTGCGTTCCGCAGTGGCCCCTGCGGCAGCCCTGTCAGGGCAGGGCGTTGGGCCGTGCCCGCCGGGCGCCGTCCCCCGGCAGCAGCAGCGCAGCGGCGGTGCCGGCAGGGGGCGCTGGCTGCGCGCCAGGGGCGCAGGAGCAGCGCGGGGCGCGCCCGGCTCTTCCCGGGGCTCTCCCGACCTCCCCACGGCTTCCAACAGCAGCACCGCCTCCCTTCTGGCACGGACAGGCCTGCCAGCACGCTGTGCCGATAGCGGTCACTCAGCACGGCGGCGCACTAAGCGTGGTTTCAGCTGAGTTTGAATTTCAAAGAGTTTAAGGCCAGCCCAAAAACATATGTTAGAGCGATTACCGATCTGTCCTCTGGTGTAACACGGACACAGAATTTCACAAGCTCACTCCTGTGCTAAACCCAGTAGCTTAGGCCTAGTTAAAGTATTTTTTATTTTCTTCCATATAAAGATGGCTATCTTTTTAATAAAAAAAATCTGCTACTTCTTTTAGTAGTTTGTTTCAACAATAAATTATTCATGCCTCTTAATTTAATTTTGTTGTCATTACCGAATTACATTTTTATTCAACAGATTAAAGAGACCATTAGCACATTGCTATTTTTCCTGTAAAAATACTTATCTACTGTAATCAAGTCATCCACTGCTTTTCTTTTTTGCTAAAATAAACAAACAGGCACCCTAAGGTTCTCAGTACAGGCTCTTTTTCTCTGCCACAAGTCACCCCAGTGGTGTCCCTTTGTCTGATCTCTGATATCAGAGAGGGAATGTTATAAAATGAGCTATAAATGTGTTATAAAAGGCTAACATCAAAAGTGGGACAGAAGACTGTCTGTATTCATTACACAGCATTAGTTATGGATGTCTCTAGAGCTTCAGGACACCAGATTTTCATGTGATAGGACAGGGGCTTAGGTATTCTATCCTGGTCCCTGCCACCTCAAAGAAAGCTTAAATGCTTTAAGTGCCGCCTTACACCCAATAGCCTGATACTCCCCCCCCAGCTACGTGTGTGTTCAGATAAAACTCCAGGTGAGAACACAGCATAAACAGTAACTTGACTAATTAATTTCACTAATCCCTGGAAAAGGAATTTACTTCAGTGAAGTGCTAGACTAGAAGCCCATAATTTTGTATGTTGGGAGAAAAAAAAAGTACAAATACCTCTAGAGAGTCTCCATCACATTCCCCTTCCTCTGTAGTCTTCCCCATTTCTTCAGTGATACTGTTCACCATGTCAAAAAATCTGTACCAAAAAAAGAGAGAGAGGAAAAAGCAAACACACTCTTGAGCCAGTAACTCGAGATAGTATAGGAATAAAGTAATGAAGGGACCAAAAGAGGACATAAGTACAGTAATTACTATTTTATATAACTACATACTATGTAATAACAATGTATATATAAGTAAGTGTAATTTATACAGTAAGTATAAATCCAGTGTATAAGTTTGCTTGTCAGAAGAAAAATTTTGTTTATATGGTGATTTAGCCATCAAAATCTGAAGTTTTTCTATTTCTTTTACATGTGCAAAAAATCCATATGTGAAATTATTAATGGAATTAGTATTTCAAAATCTACAGGTCAGTTGAAATTCTCATCCTGTACCACAATTTCTTTATCTCCATTGAAAGCACTGAAGCATCATGAGAAGTGCTGGGAAGACATTTGGAAGAGTTTTTGTAGTGTAGGAATTCTAGCTTCAAGTTTTTCTTTGAATGAAAAGGATATCTATTTCATAACCTTTCATTTAAAAAATACTATTACAAATTACTTCTACCCTTTTAAAAGAAGGCGAGTACCAAACCCATGCCATGCTAAGGTATTGCTTACTCATCTCTTAAAAAGAGCTCAGATGTGAAGGGGAATAAACATGGTGAAAGAACCTATATTAACTGGAATGGATGAAAGAACAAGCTAGAGATTAGGCTGTGAGGTGGATCCAGTCATTAACAGAGAGTACTGCAGCAATTTTAGGCAAATTTTCAGCCATTTTAGCACAAAAAGATGAGAAATTTCCTTTGGGAATGCTTCCAGGATCAATTTAATACCACAGCCTCAAGCTTATGGAGAAGAAACAGAGTTTAGAGAAACTGAGACATCCCTAATTTTGTGCAACAAACTTTTCCCAAATTTTCTGCAGGGACACAGGTACAATCTCACTTATGTAAACATATGCTAATGTAAAGGAAATTAAGTGTGCTTGTTTTTAATTGTAAATAAAAATATTACTGTATTTACAGTTACACAGAAACCTTGACTAGACTTTGCTGTTACTCCAAATGTTCCCACTTCAGTAAGTCCTTCTAAATCTTAGGATGTTTTGTTGAATTGTTAATATGATAAGAATTACAAAACTAATCCCAGAAAGTTGTGTGTAACAAAATTACTAGATTTATAATTGTATTTGTTTCTAGTGTTTGCCTGAGCTTGTTGTTTGACTCTTCATACATCAGATCTCCAGTGTATTAAGGTACACAGTGTGCTGTGTATTAAGCTTTCACACAAAATATGCTGATCACTGAGGATGCTCAGATCAACTTTCACCATTAATTCTGAGAGTCAGTCCCAGTTGTGCACATAGACACCATCTATCCCATCACAGGCCATGGTATTTTCTGCAGTAACAGCAGTGACCCACCTTCTACAATGAAGTTCTGTGCAGAAATAGATTTGAAAGTCATCTGAGTTGTGCAGCACGTACAAGAAACAGCATCGCTCTTCAAACTTTGAAATGCTGAAAGAACGGCCAAGAAAGTTATTGGAAAGATGCATTTAGACTTCTATCAGCTTTGTCAAACAAGATTCACAACCAATGGGTACTGATCAACCCATTTAATATGGGAAAGCACTAGATTAAATCTGAGAATCCATAGTTTTTCCTTATGGTAAAATCACTCTCTTGTATCCTCCACAGTTCACATTCTGATGTTTGCTGTAATTCAGCTTGCCCCACTTGTCCACCCATTGCCCAAGAAAGAATAGGAGCAAAGAAATTCACAGGAATGTTTCCATTGACCTGTGACATTTTCATCTTCAGTACATTTAGGTAAGGCCCTTAATTTTCACTCCTGCAACCAGAATGAAACATCCTTTCAGGATCATATTAGAAAGCTGGACTTTGAACTGAAATAATGAGTTCTTTGTGTTAGACATCAGCCACAGCTCAATCTTGAACACAAAATTTTCTACTCAGTTCTTTGTTAATTGGTACCTTGATAGTAAGTTGGAAAAGTATTTTTAAATTAAATCAGCATCTAAATATGAGGTGAATTATTTTATTACACTTTCCTGCTCACATCTTCCTTGAGTTTTGGTTTTATCTGCTATAACTGCAGAGCAATGATAAAGAGGAGGCATGTGTGCCATTTTCTTATGGATGCATAAATGTGTCACTGGAAAAACAGAAGAGGTGCAAACTCTTGTACAGCTGTCAGTTTTCCACCCCAAGTAGGTGGCAGTTCATGCAAACCTGTTCATTCACCAAAACTGTTTTATATGCATGTCATTACTCTGCTCCTTATAGAAAATATTAAATGTTATATGAAATAGCTCTTTCTGTAACTTTGTTACATACTGAGTGCCAGCTGTCAAGCTGATGCAGTATAGTTGATTCTTACTATATTGGAAAATGGCTGGGGTGTTACAAGGGAAAATAATTATTATCCCTTGTAATAATGCAGTATTTGAGAAGCCAAGACAAATTAAGTCTCCTTATTAAGCTTATTAATATACTGGACAAAATCCACAGTCCTAGTGAAATCAATCTATTTTAGATGGATCAAGACAGCCATCATGTTACTACTTAATTTGTAGCATAATAAAGTTGAATTATGTATTATGTTGTGCCAAAGGATTGATGATTTGATTAACGTAACAGGGCTTTTCTAAGTATAAGGAAATACCTGGAATTTTGAGCCTTTAATAGGTGTTTAAGATTGTCTGATCCTTGCTCTCCTTTATGATTGCTCTATTGTAAAACCCTGTAAGTTTTGATAAACAAATGACTCCTTAGACAAACTGGGGGGTCTGCCTTCCATCAAGCTACTTATGAAAAGAGTGAGCTTTCTTATAAGAATATTTGTCTCTGGGTGTGGTGACTAATTTGTTTTTACATTAGGAAAATGCATAAATGCTAAGCAGTGTACACATTTAGGAAGATAGTCACTGTCCTGAGCTTATAAACTTGGTTTAAATTCAAGCTTTTCAACCATATAAGTAAACTCTCTAGATATGGAGCAACTGATATTAACTTGAATTACTCATTTAAGTTCCATGCTCATTGAAACATTTTACTGACTAAACTGTCAGCTGAAACTTGACATGCCTAGAAACCAGACAAACACAGCAGTGAATAAAAGGGGAAGAATGTGGAGTGTACACAGAAGCCAAGGAAATTCATAAATATTTAAGACCTTTAAGTGAGGGTTTACATTGCTTATATGTTGCTCTCCTCCCCCCCCTCAAAAAAAACCCAAAAACTAAGCTAAAAAAAAGGAAGACTAAAAATCACCCAAATTATAAAAAGACACAGGATAATTTGCTCAGGAAGTGCCTCACTCCGACAGTGCCCAAGCAGACGTAGTACCCACTGACATCTGCAACAACAGAACTGGGGCTGAATTTACAAAACCCTAAAAACAAACAGGAAAGCATGGCCTTGTGCCCAGCTCATGTACATCCAGAAGCCCCCTTAGTTTATAAGAAATATAGCAAATGCTGTAAGTACAGATTAGCAGTACTTCCAGATGGAGCAGCAGATTAAACAGGTGAACACTGGCAGAAATGACAGCTGTGTGGAACTTCAGTGTTTCCTAAAAGTTCAGCAGTACAGCACCTCTCATTGTTGTGATTAAGTAGTCTGATGAGATTCAAAGCTCCAAGAACTTGGGATGGAAGACAAATATCCTTGTCTCAAGCTTGTCTAAGTTCTTGAGCTATGAAAGAAACTGGATGCAGACCTCTTTTCTGAGGCACTTTCCCACAGAAAGAACACAAGTAGTGGGTAGTTCATAATCCAGGACTTATCCTGAACAGTGAGTAAAAGCCAGCTTGTAGTCTAGCAAACTTCCATGTGCTATTTCAGTTTTTATTTCTTAATTGGAAAAATAAATTTCCTGTCTTCCTGCTCATATGCTGTCAGCTTTGCAGAACAGTAGGCACTTTGCTTGATAACCTAAGATGCAAAGTGCCTTGGGGAAACAACCACGTTCCAAAAGCTCTGATGAATCCTTTAAAGCATACCAGCCCTTTCTGGGCCGATTCAATAAGAAACACTTGTATTTAACAGGTCAAGAAGGCATATGGCAAAAGCAGAGGTATTTACATTGGCACACAAACCGCTTATCGATGAGTTTCTTGTGCTAAAGCCAATTGCTGTGACTTCCTGCATACAGAGTGTGGTTTAGCACTGTTCTGCTCAGAGAGTTCTACATAATTTCCAAGTTGCTTTGCAGTTCTTGCAAGCTGAACTCCATTACTTGTGAAACAAAATGCTGATTACACTCGCTGTTACACAGCACACAGAAGAAGTGACCCTCTGTCACTACTGTGAAGTATCTACCAAAAACATGAGCCATTTCAAAGCTAGGTGTCTCTTCAGACCTGCTGTCTCCTTATGGAGTGCCATAAATATTTATGGAGGTCTTTGTCATAAAAGCCTCCAAGATCATTTACAAAGACCTGCCTTGTAAACTAAGGCTGCATTTCTAAAGCTGACTCTTACTAGTCTAGAAGGGCTGAGAATCCTTACAAAGCTGGGAGCTGCCCCTTCCTAGACTGTTTTAAGTCTAGGAGCCTCAAAGTAGCCAAAAATATTCTTGATACAAAAATAGATTAGAAGCAGCCTAGTTCTGCAGGCCCACCCACTCCAAACAATACTTGCCTTCATAAAACTAGGAAAAAAACCTGTAAAATGCTGAAAAATTAAGTGATCAGAAACTTGCATATATTTAAAAGAAGAAGTAAAAAAACCCTTATTCAGCTCCATGGTTGCATAAGATAAGTATTTCCCCCTGCAGCTCCTCATGGAGGGAGCCAGAGAGTTCTCTAAGAATTCACAGTGACTCTTGGCTCACAGTAAAGTCATCTGAGTTGTTTTGGACATCTGTTCAGATGAACAGATTGGAAAATCAATTGAAAAATTTAATGACAAATCAGTTTAAATAACCAAAGCANGCAAATTTTGCCTAAAATTAGCTGAATCCCACAGGATTGAATTTTCGTGTGTATTGATAGTTTGGTGTTTTCAAGTTACTTTTTGGAAGGAAAAAGAACCATCCATCTGTGCAAAAACGTCCTGCAGACATAGCAACAATTCTGTGTATGGAACAGTTATTATTAGAACAGAGCAGCAACTATGTAAAAATGTAAGTTTTCTGGACCTTTTCTTTTTAATTACACTAAAAGGAAAGTGGAAAGTTGCAGGATGACAAACACAGATAAAGCCTAGGGAAAAAGAAAAAAGATACTAAGATGAAGAATAGATTGCAAAAGGTTACAGCAGTAATAGAATATCACTGTCACTCCAAGGTCCACAGCAGCAGCATAATACAAAATTCATTCAATTACTCCTTTCATTTCAAAACAAAAAAGGGAAACAACTTACCTTACCCCCCTAATAGAAGCAGCACAGAAGTTCCACTCATGGATACCTTTCTGTAACACACAGTAAAAAATAAAGAAATAAAGAAAATATTCTTCCTTATGTATGAAGGGTCAGTAGGCATATCTTCTGGAATGAAGCTCATGAGATGGAAGGAGAAACACTCAAATGACAACAGTCTATTTATTATCTGTTAACACCTATTTTTCACCTGAAACATTTTTTTGATTTTTTTTCACCTGAAACAAAAGCAACAGAAGTTCTTCATAGAAATTTTGGGTTATTTCTTCACTGTTTACGCTGCAAACACAATTTACTATTTTAGAAAACATTCAAAAGAGCAGATCAGAAGAGATACCAGTACAGCCTTGTTTGGACACTGAACTTGGGATCACATGTGATACTCAGGAAAGGAGAGCAAAAAGTGTTCCAACTCTGAGAATAACGAGAGCTTGCTCTGCACACTCGGTCCCCTAGTGTGGGGGAAAGCCAGGTGGAGAGAGCTACAAGTAGAAAGTCTGATGCAGGAGAGCAAAGTAGGAAGAACTGCTCAAATATGACGCAAAGTGTCCAAAAAAACAAAAAAGGAGACTTTCAACTAGGAATCCAGAAGAGAGTGATAAGAATGCACCAAAACCCCTAAGAGCTGCTGGAGTGAAAACATGACTGGGAGAAAGAAGCCACGCTATGAAAACACAAAGAGCCAGGCCTCGTTTATTTTCAGATCTTTTAAGTTTACAGCTGCCCCATTCAGCAGAACTGAGTTCTCTGTAGACAGTTATACTGCTCTATGTTTATGTTCTATTAAAACTTTACTGTAGCAAACAGAAGCCTTTTGTATCTTCTAAAGAAAACATTCTCATTTCAGAAAATGTGGAACTGCACCACCTCACAGCCCTGGCAACATTGGGACCCCATCTTAATGAGCCACATATTTGAAGATGCAGCTGAATTTCATTTGGCATTTGAATGATCTGAGCTAGGGCATACTGTCAAACCAAAAAATAATCAAATGTATTCCCAAAGAAGATTCAAAAATGTGTAGCTTATAAAATGAATAGTGAAATGCACAGAAGTCAGAACAGATACACTGCTGAAATAGTTGCACAATGTGCAGAAAATGACAGTGGAAATTACTCTCCCTCTGTAATTCTTTCCTTCCTGCTCAAATCACATTTAATGTTGTGATGCTAATATGAAATGCCTAACACAATGGACTAAAAATACAAGCAAACATCCTTCTTGATGCACAAGTTTTATAACTATTGCAAGTGTAAAGTACAAAGCAGTAACTTCAATATCTCTTCAATGTTGAA
>VZUA01047584.1:0-13446 GCA_013401035.1 Horornis vulcanius
GGACAGTGTTTGCCACGTTGCTGTCACATTCACTCTATTCCCTGTGCATCCTGGCTGCCCCTCTGTCTCCCCTGAGCAAACCCTCTGGCTGCCTCAGCAGCAGGCCTGGCAGGCAGGTTAGATCAGCCCACTGCTGATGCCTCCACTTTGGGCAGCCTGGCTTTGCCAAGCTGAGCCCAGCCCTGCCAGCTGGTACCACCCCCAGGGTAGGCAGAAGCAGAGGGCAGGGCAGAGCCTGTCCCCTCTCAGCTGCTGGGAAGGAGCTCTAAGAGGAGGATGCTCAGGTTCCTCACTGTGCCTGAGAGCTTCTGCAGGAATGTGTCTGTTTTAGGGAGCTCTCTACTCTGCATCTGTCTGTGCTACAAGTTCCTCTTTGCTGCTTAGGACTCTGGTCCTCAGGATAGCTGTGCTGGCTGGATGCCAGAGCCCTGACACTGGTCTGGAAGGATCCTCTAAGTGCAACACTCTCTTCTTCCTCAGTTGTGAGCAGAACAGCCCAGGACCTTCAACCAACTTCTATCCATTTCTCAGCAAGGAGAATTTTCCACTGAATCTCCACATAATCTTTTACTTTTTCACATTAGGAGTAAACCCCCCAAGATGGAACAGACACTCTGCTGGGCTGTGGTGCCTCTCTGGGAATAACCTGCATGACTTGAGCTATCAAATTCAGTCCAAAGCAAAAATCCTGCATGTCTACTCAGCTAACTGAGACCACAGCATACAGCTGTGTTGGAGGATGGAACAGCCCTAAAACAGGTCAAGGCAATAAAGGGGTGTTTTTACAAATCATCTGTTATAACTTGCAGAAGGTTAATGTTGGGTCAGAAAGAGAGTTACAGCTACTGTCTCTTAAAAAAAAACAAAAAGAGAAAAAGAAAAACCCAAACCATGATTTTCAGAGGTCAGTGATTAAATTTGTTTTTGGATGTTAGCCCTCTACTCCCTTTCCACTGTGCTTGATAATATTTCAAAGAGATCTTCAGCCTCCAGCAGCAGGATTTTAAAGTTATGGTAATACAGCTTTCATGCAATCCATTACTGATTTTTCTCTGTCTCCATTTAGCAGTCCTGGAAGCCAAGTAGGATGGTAGAGTTTAGGGCAGGCACCACTGCCTATCTTTGCAGTCTGGCAGGAGAACTCTGCAAAGTCTCTCAGGCTACAGGGAAAGAAATTTTTATTTTCCCTCCTGCACAGTAAAGTAAACCCCAGCTCCTAATTTTCAACCAAAGAATCACAATGGTTGGATTTTTTGTGTCTGTTCCCAGACACACCCCTATAAATCTGAAGATGTTTACAGAGCTGGGAGCCCAGTTCACTCTTTGGCAAGGTGTGAGGAAGGGAAAAGCAGTTGCCTATATACCATGTTTTTAAGCTTCCTTTTCTACAGGGCTCACAGAAGTGATTTGTTCCCCCTAAGCACCTTGGACTGGCTCAGCATTGCCCCTGAGATACCTGCTGGGAAACACTCCTGCAGTGCATTATCCAGCCTGTTTGCCAACTGTCCTTGAAAACCTTTTCCACAGCCTAAAATCCCCCCAACAAATGACAATTTGTGCTGACAAGAAAAAATTAAACCACTTCACTCCTAAAGTAGGTGGAAGTGTTGTTTAGAGTGTGACTGTGGTCAGGATCCCAGATTTTTTGCCTTTGTCCATTCTGTTGTTTGTCCTTGGATTGCACTTTGCCAGACACGATCATGATGTTCTTGAAATTTCTTAGACCAACAGGACCAGCTTTCAGAACAAAGCCAAATCTTTGTCCTTTTTCCATCCCTATGGTAGAGCTGGAAATCTGGGAGAGATATTTCATGACTAATCTTCATGGGAATGGAAATAATCAGGGCATTTTGGGAATAAACCAGCTTTCCTGAACTTTCACTCTTTGGTTCCACCCTTCTCCCCAACAATAAAACAGATCTTCAGTTATTGTGCTAACAATTGAATTGACATGAAATTGGCATTGTTTCTTCTTCTTTCTCTTCTTCTTCATTTTATTTTTTAACTTTTAAACTTTCCTTTATTATAAAATTCCGACTTTCAACTGACCCTTGAATAATTGGTTTTATTGCAAGGGTTATTTGAGGTCTAAATGAGCCCAATGACATCTGTTTAATTTTAGATGCTTGGAAAATATTCTAAAATTAATGAAATCCAAATGTACAACAAACTAATAGGACAATTTTATTTATTAAAAAGATAGTTAAAAATAATTCTAAACATTTCAAGAAAACAAAAGAGGTGAATGGGATTTGTCATTGTTTAAATTGTACTTATTATATTACATTTCAGTGAAATGCCCTCTTGACCTTCCACAGTTTGCTCGATTTCCTCATCAGTCTCCTTCCAGCTAATTTGTTTTGACATAAACAAAAAGAAAAGGACTCAAGAATCAAATGCAGTCATCCACTATTTGGGGTCTCAGTGCTGATTATAGCCAGATACAAATAAGAATGGATGGAACTTGCTAAAAGCAGGACCATGTTATTAATTCTTCATGAATATTTGGATGGTCATGGGAAATGTATGAAGCGACACAAATCTCAAATGTGTCACAAAATGCAGCTTGAGTGCTCATTCCTTTCCAAAATGTAGTTTGAAATGTCGTTGAAATGTGTGATTTGCAGTTTTCCTCTTTTAGCAGGTTTTGGTTCTCCTCTTTGGGCTGCAGAAATGTTAGGTGGCTTAAGAGAGCAATCACAAATCACAGGTGAAGAAAAGTGATTTATCCTTTTCATGCACTTGATTTGCTACATGTACTCTTTTGAGAGGAATGCTTAGCCAGAGGAATTACACAGACATCACAGATCATTCAGGAGAGAATTTCTGCAAATGTTTTAATATCCTTAATGGAGCTGGTGCCAGGATTCTATTTAACTATCACCTCTGGTGTGGTGTAAAGCCCTCCAAAACAAATACAAATTACAGTTTGTGGGAATATGTATACACACATATAATATATGCATTTTTATAGAAAATGAAATGAGGGCTTACAGTACTTTTGTGCACCGTGGNCACCATGGTATTGTAAAGCATGTGATAAATAGCAAATTGGGCAGCAGGAGTGACTCTGCAGGTAAGTATGACATTGTCAGTGATAGAGGTGATAATTCCCACACATCTTCACCTTTAGGAAGGAAATAAAATTCAATAGTGTGGGAAGAGTCTCCCTCAGCCTTACAGTACATCTCAGGAATATTTCAAATAGACTGCTTAGGAAAGGTTTTCTACATAGAAATAGAATGTACCCAGGGTAGAGTGTGTGTTCCTGTTTCATTTATGGCCTCACCAGGAATGACAGTGACCGTGACCCAGCTGTGGTACCTGGGAATACAGCACTGAGTATCTAAATGCAGGGGTTTTTTAAAGTTGTTTTCTCTTTCAGGGACACCAACTGGACTCCTAGGTCACTTCTGAAAAGCTGAATGTCAACTCCCCTTTTGGCATACAGAGGTGTGAAAAGGTAAAACTAGGGTTAGGATTCTGGAAACCTCCTAAAAAATATGGGGCACAGAGTGGCTCAGAGAGGGGATCAATTTAGGTTGCTCCTTTCATTTCCACACCACTTTTTTATGAGCAAAGAAAACCAGAATTATTTATAAATCTGAAGAGCCATTTGTAATGATATCAAACCTTGCATGGAGGTAATTTAGTCCATGCATGGATCTTGCTGTTCTTCTGGTCTGTGGATTAAATTTATATTCTTCCTGTTTAGAAAAAGCCAATGAAGAATCAATGTTATACATATCTTCTGACATATCTCCAGTTATCATATTTGAGGTCATTAATTTTGGAGAGCTTTTTCTGGTTGGTCTTTACAGTATCTTTGTGCACTGACTTCTCTTGACTCCTTTGCCAGACAAAGGCATTAATGTGAGAGGTCTGCTTTTGACTCTGGCAGCTTACCATTGTTGTTGCAGGCCAGCCTTTTTTGAGGTAAAGGTCACACTCAGATGGTACCTAGTTCCTGTCACTCAAAAGGCAAAAGCAGTCTAACCTGTTTCCAAAGTCTCTGAATTCTGTTGTCATTTAGCTTGGTACTTTCCCAAGCAGCTGTGGATGTTTGAAAAGAAGACCCCATCTTGCACAGAAACTGCTGGCAATTTTCCATGAAATTCCAACATTTCTGAAGCGTTGGGCAGAATCCACTCTGGTGCTGGTGAAATCTCTCAAGTTCTTGAGAATCACTGATTTACTGCTAACAGTAAATTAGGCTAAAGCTGACAAACACATGAAAGATTGGTGGAATCAGAGCAATCAGCATCATCCTGGAAGCTGGAAGTGTTTGCAATGCTTATATCTGATAACAATGTAAAACTGTTTAAGCACAGTTTATTGGACATTTCTCTGTAGTGCAGGTGCTGAGCTGCAGATAACTGTGTTATGAGGCTCAGTGCTTAACCTTATCATTCAGTCATTTCTAGCTCAGTTGACAGAAGGATCACTGGTGTAGCTGTAATTGGAGTTTACAATGTTTGCAAGTCTTAGGTGCCTTGTAGCTTAATTCCATAACTATAGGGACAATAAATTACATGGTCATTAGAGGGCTTTAGCTATTCATATAGTATTAAGCATAAGAAGGACAGTAACATTTCTCTAATAACACATAAAATGTATATTCGAATTAAAACCATAATAGGATAGACTTGGCATTACATTACAGCCTCTCACGAATTTCACTGCTTAGAAATTATTACCCTTAAAATCATGGTTTCAAAGACTTGTGCACAGGGATAATAAATTCTCCCAAACAGGTTTAGAGAGAAGCATTGAGCCTTCATGGAGAAAGGCTGTGCCTTAAAGCTGGGAAAATTCAGCCACTGAGCAAAGGTTTGAGGGGTTGGATTTCTTGCTTTCCTTTTTGTTCTCCACCCTTGGCTGGCTCCCCAAACCAAGTGTGGCTTAATTAAAAGCAATTGAGCAAACAAAAAGTAGTCAGAAATTATATTTAGAGGCTTTTATCTTCCTCTAGAAGGAGTTCTGCCCCTGTATGTTACTGTGTGTTTTGTTATATTTTTTGGGAGACTTATTTGAAGGGATGTTGAAACCATCTTATTTTTAAACCCCAATCTCTTTTCTGTCCTTGATATGTGCAGATTTTCTTTTACTAAAAGGCAGCCCAAAAGCGGGTAGTGAGAGAATGACTTTGTCTAAAGTACAGTTTAATGCAGCCCACTCTCCAGTGTTCAGTACAGTTGCTAGCACTCTTTTCCCTCACCACTGATGTCCCCAAGGACAGCACATGACTGCTCTGTGTGTGCATTCAGACATCAGAGCTTGGTATATTCATTATCCCAAGGCTATGTTTGATTTATGTTTGAAGGTGTTGAGTCCTATGGAACTCAAGCCTCTGTCTTACTGCAAAGAAACAGGAATGGGCTTACATGACCTTCCAGAAGAAGGCTGCTGGTCAGAATGGGGCCCCCCTTTCTTTATCTGGGGTTAGGGTTCCTTGTTTGTTCACCAGTCTCTTCATCCTTGTAAAGCTGTGAACGATATGGAGCTGTTTGGAAGACAAACTGAACTGTGCTTCCTTGGTCAGTTCTTCACCCCTCTCTCCCTGCCCATCCTGCAATAACATCCTTAAGTCTCAGTCATTAAAATGGTTATAAACGGGCCTTGGGAGATTATGGGTTTGCATCACAGTTACACAAAGATTATTTGAAGTGTGGTTAACATGGACAAGGACTTATCTCCCAAAGCTGTTTCACAACAAGCAGAACTACTAAAGGCCTCATTCCAGATTGTTAGGAGATTAGAAAGGAAAGTTAAATGGGTCCATAGTGGGGGAAATGGAAACACTTTTTAGAAAACAAGAATTTTTCTCAAAACAGATGCAAGAATGGTAAAGAGATAAACTGTCTGCTTTTCCTCAGGAATCTTTAACACCAGACAGAGAACAACAACAAATAATGCTGAAGTTACTTCCAAGATGAAAAGTATCAGACCCTGTATTGGAATGGCAAGTGCTCCTTTCCTTAGAGTTGCAGTAGATGACAAATCTAGGTGATGAAAAGGATGAAGTTGTGGCAGCAAGAGAATCCCTCTGCAGTGCCTTTCCTAGTGTCCCAGTACTCCCATCCTGTTTCTCCAAGGTGAGCTCTGTTTCTCAAAATAGACTATTTGGTGTGTTTGTTTTACCTTTCTTCTGACCACAACCTCCTGTGGGAACCTCCTACAGCAAAACCACCCCTGGGATTCCACCTCAGTGTCTGGCTTGTTTAGCCTGCCCCATGCAGCATCCTGCTTGTAAGATCTTGTGTAAAAGGATGAAGAGGGATTTGCTCTCTCTTAATCCCTGAACTGGGGATTCATATCCCAGCAGTGCTGACTTTGAGGACCAACTTGCTGATGTATCTCCTTCATTTGGGAATGGAGACACACGGGGCAACTGTGCCTCAAAACTTGGAAAGCACCAGTCTGTGGCATGAAAAAATCCTTCTTGCATTGAGGAGGACTTGGATCACAGAATCACAGAATACCCTGAGTTGGGAGGGACCCACACAGATCATCGAGTCCAGCTCCTGGCCCTGCACAGGACAACCCCCAAAATCCCACCAAGTGTCTTGAGAGCATCATCCAAATACTCCTTGAGCTCTGGCAGGTCTGGGGCTGTGACCACTGCCATGGGGAGCCTGTTCATTGCCCAACCACTCTCTTGAGGAAGAATCCAACCGAAACCTCCCCTGATACCACCCCATGAGCAATGCAGGCTGGATAAGACCAGTCAGCTGTGAGTTACGTCTCTGACACATACCTCCACAACCAACCCCACCTTGTACTTTGGGAGGTGAAGTGCAATCTGCCTTCTCTTCTATCCAAACCTTTCTGGTGTATAACAAAAATAAACAAAGAACAGCCTCCAGTGCACAGGCCAAAGATCTTATATTTGCTGTAGGAAACATACACAAGCATCTTCCAATGGAAACAGTGTGATGTCTTCTTGCATGTCCAGAAATTTTTCATTCTGTCATAACAGTGTAGTCTCTCCACTCTTCTTCATAAGCCCTTCATCCCTCTTTGTTAATGGTTTACAATATAGAACAATTTAACTGTATATATTGATGTAAATCATGTCACCTTCTCTGTGAATTATATAAAATAATTCATACTGAAGAACTCATGGAAAGGTTTTTAAGGCTACAATTCATCTTCTCTTTTCCATTACCCTGGGCAAGAATAAAAGCCAGATACAAATTTGGCTCTTTCCCTAAGAAAGGAAAAAATGTAGTTATTTAGTACCTGAAACTAGTAGTTTCTCTGCATTCATAAATTGGACTGTACAAGCTCTGAGGAAGGTGTGTTAGCTCAAATTCCCTCCACTGACATCAGTGGAACTATGGACAGCAGACAGCATAATTTATAATATTTCTGAAGTCCCAGCTTGTCTATAATACTAAAATAATTACAGATAAACACAGATTCTTTCCGATTTTTTGAGTTCTCACCCGCTAAATGTTCATGTCAAGTCTAATCTATGTGTGCCTGTACATTTGAAAATCACTGTTGGATGGTTTGATAGGAACTGCCCCTTGTCCCATCCATCTCTGGGGTGTAGAAGCTGTGTTCCTTGGGAGTGGGGAGTCCTGCCCTACATCCACTCTCTGCTCACTGGATGCACAGGCTTTGGATTGGTACCATGGATTGGCACTTCCCTCAAGTGGCCACCACAGCTATAACCAGGAATCATCCTGCAGATTCCCCAGGCTGGGGAAAAATAATTTTGAAATTTTTACATTCCTGCAGTTATTTGGAAAGCTTCCAGACTTCTTTTAAAGGAGTCCTATTTTACTCAGCTAGTGTTTTCCCATCTCAAGGTTGCCAACTCTAGCCCTCAGGGTGGCTGATTTGCACGTGAGGTCTGATATTGAAATACAGGCACTCAGACAAGAATTGGGGATTTAAATTGGGTCCAATTTAGGTATATGAAATAAGACTTTCACACGTTTTTTTTCTCAACCTCACCACCAAAAGTTAGATTCAGAAATCCATTTAGAGGGCCACATCTGAGAAACTGGCACTATAACATATACAAGCTTATTATGTATGCAATTATGGTCACCTAATTGTGGTATTGCACACAGGGGCAATTGCTTGGATTTCCTGTGGGGAAAAATGAGCATGAGTTTGCTGTGGAACAGGAGAATATTCAAATGTTATGCAGCTGTACTTGTATGCACAACATGCATGGAAAATCCTTGATGTGGGGCATCTGTGTTAAACCAGAAAAGGAGAGCCCTAGAAACTCAGGTATTAGGAGTTAACATTATAATAGCATGACTTTTGAAATCCCTCCTTGTACTGTCACTTTAAATGTTTTATTGATTAAGGCCTAGATTACTTAACCTAAAGCCCTATATTTATATTTAGCCAAGGTAAGTTATGAGTCACAAGTAATCCTTTTGATCCAGAGGTTGCCATGGGTCACCAGAGAAATGAGTTGAGTTATAATATCCCAGCAAACTAGCTGTGTGTACGGAAGAATAAATTAAATGAAATCTCCTTCAGAAGGTCTCAGTGATTCCAAACTCTGTTTCTGTTTAACCAGAAAAGGTTGTGCTTGTTTTCTCTTCTCCCCTAATCTAAAACCAAAATATATTTGTGATGACAGATGCAAATACAGTCACTGCTGTTTGTAGCCAGCTAAATTGTCTTTCTACTAAGGGTGTCAGCACTTCAGTCCAGAGCCTTCAGCTGAGAATTGCTCTTTAAAAACACAAGTGAATAAATTTGACTCAGGTGACTTCTCTTTGCTGTACTGCACATTGAAGTGGCATTACCAGCTGTGCTTGCACCTGTCAGATTTGGTCTGCTCTTTACTATTACAGCCAAACTAAGCTGATCATCATAATTTTCAGTACCTGCAAAAGATGTGAAATACAAGTATGAGTCCAAGTATTCCCCTCTGTGTGCAATCCAATTCTAGCCACAATGCAGTAAGTTATTTTCAGTTCTATTTGCAGACCAAACTGGCAGACCCTAATGAGAATAGGAAATAATTTTGTTCTTGCTTATTGTAGTTCTGGACCATTTTTAACAGGCTGGTGAGTACCCACACCTCTCCTTCAAGTCCTGCAGGCCAGGCTTTGCATCAGGATCTGCTTCACAGGCACTGCAGCCTGGGAGCCTCAGTGAGGGAGCTGTGTGAGGTGACTGCACAGCCACCCCTGTGCACACAGCAGGACCCTGCACAAACAGTGACAGGGGACTGAGATCTCTGCCTACTCTGGGGCAGGACACAGAGTTACTCCGGAACCTGCAGAAGCTGTGCCTGCAAACTCTCTCTCTGGACACAGAGGAAATTTTGCCTAACATTGGCCTGCTGACAGAGCTTGAGCTGTAGAGCAGACATAGCCCAAGTCATAGGTCTGAATTCTCTTTGAACTGAAATTGGTATCATAAAGTAGCAGAGCCTTTTGCTTTGTTTGCTTTCTTTGGTGTGGTTTATTTTTAAAATGTATGCATATTTCCAAGAAGCATCTTGAAAATTTATTTTTATCGTGGAAATGGAATGTTTCTTGGCTTTTTGTGAGTCTTTTGGTGTACACTCATGTCCTAGATCGAGCTAGTGTCAGCAGTTGCATACCAAAACCATATAGAGATCGGAACAGATGTGACTTCCCACCCAAAGCAGGTAGACCTTGCCCCTATGAAGCTGGATGGCCAGAGGCTCATGGGAGTGTCTACTGACTTTTTCTGACATAAACCTACCAAGGTTTACTGGGCTAGCTCAAAATATGAGATACCTCATAGTCATCACAAAACACATGATGAGTCCCAGATGTTCAACACTCATGGATTACTAAAGAAAGCAAATAGAGGGAACGACTTTTAAGGACTTAAACAAAAAATGTCTGGTCCGTTTTAGGTTCCTAACTTGCCAAGTGGGTGAGTGTCTGTTCATAGCCAAAGAAGTGTGGCAGCCCTGGGGCTGTAAAGTCATTGCATAAAAAACTCTCCATGAGCTGGGACTATAGATCTCATGGAAATGTGGCAGCTGGCTGTGCATTACTTCAGCTTCTGAGTCTTCTTTCAACAAATGCTCCAACTTTATAGCAGAAAAAGCAGATTCATGAAAGAATCTTCATCCCAGTAACTAGGGGAGACTGGGAGGAGTGATAGTTTTAGGGCTTTGAAGTACATAATTGTCAAAACTCTCATTTTTTATTAAGTTGCTCTTCCATCCACACCAATATGTGGTTGTGTAATTAACTGGGCTTAGTTGCACTTGATCTATAAGCATAACTCAGCAAAAGACTTGACCTCAAGAGATTTCCTGTTTTTACAAGTGGCCTGTTTTTGAAACAAGAGGATAATAAACAAAGGAGTACTTTACTACCCTGGTTCAGCAAATGGTTCCATATTGATAGACTCCAGAACTGAGCAATAGAAGAACCATTTACTTCTCCTTTGTGTATACCATCAGCA
Source organism: Horornis vulcanius (assembly GCA_013401035.1). Classification (NCBI taxonomy): domain Eukaryota; kingdom Metazoa; phylum Chordata; class Aves; order Passeriformes; family Scotocercidae; genus Horornis; species Horornis vulcanius. The sequence continues at coordinate 10,429 of VZUA01047584.1, forward strand.
TTTTCTTGTTCATCTACAGGAGTTTAGATATTTATGTTAACCAAAGGCAGAGTTAGTCTGCAAAAGTGCCCTCTGCTTTTCCTTTATATTTTAGCTCAGTTATTGATCTACAACTCACAAAACCTTCTGCTTACCTACTTCAGTGATGACTCCATCCCAAAACTGAATTCCTGTATTGCAATGTTCAGTTTTACAGGTTAATTGTTTGTCATTTGCTTGAACACACAGGAACTCATTGGTAATTTATCATTCTGCCTTAGTTCCTTTTGTTGAATAGGCAGGTCCTGGTAAAGCTGACCTTTGCACAGGTTTAATGTTTCCCCTTCACACCTTCAAGGCTAAGGAGTTTGACTGACATGAATAATTAATTTTTGAACAAATACAGCACACCTTTTCCTATGGTTCCCCTCCAAGGTATGAGTCTTTGTGCATTGCAAAGGCATGTCATGAACAGGGGAGTCCAAAGGACACTGGTGTGGCTCAAAGTCTGAGATTCATCCTGTCCCAGGCTGTGTTATTAGTTGTCAGTGCTGTGTCTCCTCTCTGCTGTGCTGTCATGTCCTTCTGGGTGCCATAGGCCAGACAAAACAGTAAATGTGTGCACTGCAAAGCTCAGTGCATTCAGGGCAGGCTGGACCAGCTGCACTGAAAAACTCAAATATCTGCTTTGGGCACATTAATAACCACAACAGTTCATTATGGGAGCAGGGTCACTTCAATCAACAGTGTGTGTCAGAGAAATTCAAAAGAAAAAAAAAGATCTTCAGATCCTGCCCAAGCAGGAAGTTCCCAGGGGCAAAAGAAGCCATAATATGGAAAAACCCAGAGAGGCCTTGTCCCTTCCTTTGCTATTGTGGCCTGAATGGGTGGTCTTGGTTTGCAGGGCCATGTGAGGACTGGAACGTTGCAGCAGGTCATCTCCTCTTTCATTTACAGGTGATGTAGGTGAGATGTAAACCAGCCAAATCAAATGAAAGAGAAACTTTGAGGTATCTTTGACAGTCTGATAAGAATTAAACAGTCCCATAAAGTGATGGAGAAAAGGGGAGAGGATTTGTTAGAACAGAATATTTACCTCCCCTGTTCACCATTGCTCGTCTCTGATTTCTTGATCTGAACTCTTGACCAGTATTGGCACAAAAAGCTAACGGGTAGAAAAGGTTACTGTGAGAGTAAATTATACAATCTTGGAAAAATTTTTGTTAAGTCTGCCTTGTCAACTTTGCCGTGTGCATCAGCATGTGCTGGCAACTAAGAAAAACAACTGTTAAAAACTAGTAAGTCATTAATGTGTACAGGTAATCTGCTCATGTTTTTTTCATGCTGGGTATTTGTTATTATAATTTCTGTTCTTTTCAAGGACACTCATATTAAACAGCCAGGGTACTTTTAGCCATTACTATTTTTATCATCCTTCTATTTCTTTAAATGAAGCATCTTTGAAATACCTGATTTGGTCAAAAAATCATCTCGATGCCTTCAGCTTTCAGTGTCCTGAATTCTAAGCCATGCTGGCCATGACGTGACCCTGCAAGAGACTGATCTGGGGAGAAGGGAGGAATCTGGACAACAGGTGCTCTGTCAGAATCCCTTGCCTTTGAGGGCAGCATAACTTACAGTGCAATTTGTATTGCAACATAAATCAGGGCTGCCTCAAGCTCCACGTAATTCCTCTGGTGCAGAGTCTGCAGTTCATGTGATACGGTGGGGGCTGAGGGCTGGTGGTGCAACAGATGTTGGGGAAGAAATGAGGTGACAAGTGACATGGCCTCCCTGGCACCAGCCTCGAAGAGAAGTGATGGACAAAGGCAGTTTTCTGATAGAGGCAACTCCTCAACAGCAGATAGGCAAAGGGAAGATTTGGGGAAGTCTTTTAGTTGCGGAAGGAGGTACACAGAAGCTCTGGAACAGCCCATTCAGACTACCTGCATCTTGAGAAAATGGTAAAAATCTGAATCAAAATGGAGGAAAAGTGAGATGAGTGAGATCTGTCCTTGTGTGTACAAGGTGGAGAAGTTGCTTTGCTTTTGAACATAAGGCAAAGCAGCCTTTCTGTCACATATAGAAAGGGAACACTGGTGTGTTTAGATTTGCAGGAGTGTTTCCAAATATGCAGCATGTATGTTTACAGGTTCTTCTGGGAGATGCTCAGTGAATGCTCTTGCAGGTGGTTATTTATTTCAGTCTCCACAGGCAGGAAGCAGAGGAAGATTTGTAGGTGGAGAAAGCCTGGGCTAAAGGGTCTCTGAGAGGAACTACAGCCAGGTCTGGGGATGTGATCTGTGTATTACATTGTTATGAGATTCCATGTACATAAATCTGTATTGTAGCAGAGGGATCCATATGACTGTGCACTGTCTGTGGCTGCTTAGCAGTGCTGGAGAGACATCTGCTCCTAAATACTGCTGCATATTACCCTCTGGTCAACGAATCTGTGTGACTTTTCAGTGCTCAGCTCCTGAGGAATTCCCATCACCTTCATTCCAAGGATGAGCTGGAGCAGGTTCTCCCCATGTCTAACTCTGCAGGGCCCAAGTCTTGTTGCCCAGCAAAGCCAGGATGAAGCCAGACAACTCTGGCCACTTAAATGCCCCAGATCCCAGAGTAAGGAACTGAACTATCTCCATTCTCTGGAGTATGACAATGCAGCTGTGCCACAAACCCAAGCAGATAAGGGGGAAGAAAATCCCCCTGAATCTTGCTGTCATGGTGTTTTGACCCCATTCTAGGGTAACCCTTGTGTATGCTGTAATGTCCAGACACCAAAAGAGCAGCAAAGATTGATATTTCATGGCCATTGTAGGACAAACTCAAACATATGGACACAGGATGGAGGTGGGACATGGTTCTCATCTAGTCATACTCTTAAGTAATGTTCTTGTCACAAAACACTGAAAAAATGGAAGTCACCTGGCACTAGAACAGATGTCACTGTTCTTCATCCAAACCCCACTTTTAATCCTCTTTTTTTAATGTGTTTGAGACAGACTGTAACAAAAAAAAAAAAAAAAAAAAAAA
>VZUA01047604.1:4811-18653 GCA_013401035.1 Horornis vulcanius
AGAGGCTGATGTGCCACAACACGAGTCAGAGTCTCACTCTACCCCCAACAACTGGGATAAATCACTTTCCAGACAACCAAACCTCTCTAATTAATTGCAGAAGCTGAAAGACTATCTTGGATTAGACATTAATTTTTAATAAATGCTGTGAGATGGGTCCCACAGCAAACAACTCCCCCAAGTGTTGCACTTGCATCACAGGGATTGAATCCCTGCATCCCAAGGGCCAACCCAACCCTTGTGAGATGCTTTTTGCCAATATTTGATCCAAGTATTGGGTAGGGAATGGGTCTTGCAACAGACTGGACTGGCAGCCTGTGCTCTCCAGAGCCATCCATCCATATCCTTAGGACCTGGACAAACGATTGCAGCAGGAAAAGGCCCCTGAGGTTCATTCTGAGCATAACTTGATGAGATAAGGCTGAGCCTACGTCACAGATGGGAGGCTGCAAACCCCTCACCACCACGGGGCACAATCTAATCTGCAGACTTGGTTTGTCTGATCTCTCCTAATTTTTACTAATCTAGATGAGAAGAAGATCTTGAGTGCCCAGAAGCACATTTCTCTGCTCTGGTCATATCAGATGGCCCAGTAAAAGATATTCCCTCTCTCCACAAATTCTTGAGTGGCCTTTATCCATTGTAGGGTTGATTTTCCCTTGCATTTATGGAACATCTGAGGTCAGGACCTGGACCAATTTCCCCAACAATACTGGACTGGAGGGAACATCCTCACACTTTTCTTCCCCAAAAAGCTAAAATGATTTCTTTTCCATCAAACTGGGAGAACTCATGCTGATATCTCTCCTCTGGGGCAGTTGATACAGAGCCTCTGTGGCTCAGAGATGTTGCCTGAACCTGTGTTATTTGTTTTTATCATTCCCCATGGGCCATACATGATTAAAAATCCAGAATCAGCACCTCCACCACGGACAGGATGGATATTTCTGCATGCAGGTCAGTGCCAAGCAGAGGGGAGCAGTCTCCCAGTGGAGCCAAAAGGCTTCAAAACAATTTAAATCCAGGGCAGAACATGCAGGTGGAGGGGATTGAGCCACACAAAAAGCAATGCTTGGCAAGAGGTAACGGTGTGGGGGAATTCATGAGAAGGTGGAAATTTCTGAGAAACCCGGGTGCACCACTGAACCATGAGGCACAGATTTGTTCCACAGGTGACCCTCTGGCAACTTAAATTTTTATTTCAGGGACTGCAACAACTTTTGAGTGAGGTGTGCTCACGCTGAGGACACAAGCTGCCCCTGCTCTGAACTGGCAGGATGGGTCCCAGCTCCTGTCTGAGGTCACCTGAAGGAGGATTTATTTCACCACCACTCTCGCAGTTCTAGGTGAAGCTCTGAATTTTGGCTTCCTTTCTAATCAAAGAGGGGTAAAATTTTATACAAAGCAATTCTTCCACCCAAAGATAACCTGAAACAGCTGAGATCCTTGTGGAGGAGCCTCTCACCCATTCTCTGATGAGAGAGACAACGAGGGCTGGACAAGGCATTTTAGTAAAATACATTTTAAGGAGGAATACTCTGTTTTTCCCACATGATGCTGCTGATCTGACCATGATCTGAGCACGGCATTAATGTGGCCTTGTCACATCTGTCCCTCTTTCTGTCAGCCATCTCTGCACGTTGCCATGTGCTGCTCTACACACAAAGTGTTTCAGCTGCAAAGCAGCAAGCGCTTTCCTCAGCGGGGTAATTCATCTGGAATAAAATCTCTTTCCTCTGGAATAGTGACACCATAGAAAGCTAATTCCAAAATAGCTATTCTGGTCACATTTGCCATGAAGACAAGTCCAAAGGAGATGTAAAACTGGCACCACAGACCTCGGCGTCGTGTGTCCCCTGTAGAGAATTTCTCAAAGAATGTCTATTGTCCTGCTTGCCTCTGACTGAGAGATGATAAAACCAAGGAGCTGAGGGGAGCACAGAAAGGAAAAGCTCTGCTGTCTCCAGTATTCCACGTTGCATGGGAAATCCGGGCTCTTTTCTGGCAAATGTATTTTAATTACCTCCTTTTGTTTACGGGAGCGTTTCGTGTGGCGCTGCCCTTGCCAGCCCAACAACCTCGGCAGGCATTTCTCTGCCAAAATGATCAGAGCTGTTTAAACATCGTGGCATCCTGGAAATAATTCATGCTGAATCCATGCAATTTATTTTCTGAGTTTTGAGTCCTCACGGGAATGTTTCTCCAACATGGTTCCGAGTGCTAAAAATCCAAGAGAAGAGGTTTTTGCTTCTTTTCAGCTCATTTATCACATGGTTAAAAATGTAAATGTGAGGAAAAGTCCAGGTACAAAAGCTCTGCAGTTGAATCATAAATCGAGTCAAAAAATCAGGCAAAAAGTAGCAATAATTCAACAGGGGGCACAAAGTTATACACAAAAATAAATGAAAATTATATTTGTTCATCCTGTAGGTAGAGGAGACACCTTTAATAATTCTTGTCCAGTGAACACTGCAAACAAGCGTATGTGAGAGTCTTGGAATGAAACTATTAGACCTTTTCTAAGGTTATAAAAAGCCTTTTTTTTACCTTGCAAAGAGATCTAAATATGCTGTCAGTGAAATCTTTACTAACTCTGGCTTTAGTGACTATGCAATAATGATGGCATTAAGATTTGTACCCAAAGAAAAAAAAAATCATCTGGCAAATTCTCTTTGTCATCCTTAAGCAGAGTCCACCTCAGGGAAAGCAATCAGGGGCCCAGTGCAAGGTGAACACCCTGGAGAAGAATTGATTCCACGGAAATTCAGGAGGATCCGAAACAAAAAAACATATTTGTATGAATGAACAGATGAATAATTTTTATTTGGGACTTATTTTCTCATGGACTACCCACAAATGAAAAAGAATCAGGAAGATTTGTTGGATTATTTCTGCATTATTATTATTATTATTATTATTATTATTATTATTATTATTATTATTATTTTGTCCTTGCTTCTGCATTCCATTTATCCAGGAGGGTCCCCGTGCCTGAAGTAGCTCTGCTGGGTTCAGTAGGAGCCTTGCATTTAGTAGGATCTTTGCAAGGATCTGCTGTGGCAAGGCAGCCCAAAAAAGCTCTGATCCTCCAGCTATCTCCAGGCAGGGACCTTTCATTTTAAAATTGTTAATAAAGGGACGTGCGCACCACCAGCAGCCACCACCCACCTGTTTAACAAGCTTAACTGTGAAATTGGATCCTTCCCTTTCACCCTGCGTTTGCCTTTGATGCAGTTCCAGAGCTTAGGTTGCCTTATTTGCCTTTAATTTCTGATCCAGGCGTATAGCCAAGCTCAGGACACACTCTCTCTTGTACAACAGTGTCTTCAGCACGGGCTGTAGCAGGTCCATGAGCATCCTTCAGCTCGAGGAGAGCTCTCAGGGATCAACCAAAAGCCCCCTGAGCTGCAAAACTCATCTCCAAGAGCAGACAGAAGAGACAGTTGGAGATGACCACAAGAGACTTTGAGAAGGATTCCTGTGATGCTCCTTGTCTGATCTCCAAGCCTGTGATGAGGGAAGCTAGGAGGTGAAGTGTCCTTGAGAAGGTTTTGCTCCAACAAACTCCCTCAGTCACCCCTGCTCAGCCCCTTCCAGGTGAATGTTCTTCCTCCTGACCTCAGGTGTCCAACAAAGGGTGCTGGGGAGTGGCTGTGGGGTCAGGAGTGGGGATAACAGCATGAAAGCCACAGAGAGCCCGATGGATAGTGCTGGGTGATCTCTCCTGTGCATCCACAGGACGTGGTGTTCAAAAAGGGATAGGTGACTGTGGATATGATTTTCTGAGTCTGTGAAGTTTTTAGTCCGTCAGTAGCTGATTTTTGTTCCCCTGAGAAAATTCATCCTTTCCAGGATGACTAATGTAAACAACTTTTTATTTTCATAACATCTCTAAGTTTCCATAATAATCCCTCTCCCAGTTGTTGTTTTGATTTAACCAATGGAGAGATTTCTACTCTACTGACCAATAATGTGCCTTTTTAGGGCAGCACGTTATAAAAAGTCTGCATGAATTGAAAATAAAGCCTTCTGATCCTTCTACTAGCCTAGAGTCAAGCTCTTCATTTTGTGTCCAGCAGTGACAGGTGACATTCCTGGAGGATGCCTGGAAATGGGCAGAGAAGGCTCCAGGACAGCAGAGTAGGGGTGGTGAGGTTTGACTAAGGAGGAAAAGGTGTGCAGGGCCATGAGCTCACGTCTGAGGGATCTCTAGGGTAGCATTCCTTAGAAGAAGATCTTCTTATCACCTGCTCTGAAAGATCCAAGGATGGTTTTACACTTGAAAAAGGGCCTGGAGCAACATTGCACAAAGGTGCATCAAGTGTTTTTCTGGGACATCCCCCGTGACCTCAGATGGAAAGAACGACGATGCTCTCTCCTTCCTCGGAGCAGACTGAAGAGAAAACACCCTGAGGTGGGATGGGGAGTGAACACCTTGTCCAGAGGAAGATAATCAGCAGCTCCTCTGTGTCTGGCTCATCACCAGACGTGTCAGTGTCTTGGGCTGCAGTGCAATATCCACCTACACTGGGCTGACTCACTGGTGAGATCCCTCAGCACCAGCAGCCTCACATCACATCCTCTGTTCTTCTCCCACCGTTGTAGGTGATTCAAGCAAGCAGGGGTGGACTTGTCCTCTCAACAAGTGCCAGGAGAGCAAAAAAACTCCCCTCCAAGCCAGCATTATGCCAGGGACAGGGAGACAACTCTATCCCTGGGAGCAGACACAAAAGAGCCTGGACTCCAGAAAACACCGGGATAATGCAACGCCCCCCTCAGCTGGCACTGCAGCCCAGGGTCCCCACGCCTTTCCCCCAGCCTAAAACATCTCAGGCTTCCTGACTGGACTTGGCTGAGCTCTGAAAACACAAATGAGCTTCCCCTGTCCCAAAGCCAGCTGGCTTGGATGGGACGCTCCGTTTGCAGTGCCCCTCGTGCAGCCGCTGCTGCTCGGGACAGAAGGACACAAACTCTGCTTGTAGCACTGGACACACAGCCCCTTCCAGCCCCAAAGACACAGAGCTGGCCCCAAACCTGCCCCACTCACCAGGATGACCTTGTTCAGTAGGATAGAGTGGAGCAAAGTGGAGGGAGGATACCCTGATTAGAGGGATCTCCCTCGATGGGACAGTGAGTAACCCTTTGTCCCTTAATTTTCACTCCCAGCCCCTGATACTGGGCTTTCTATCCACGTTATAACTCAGAGGGTTGCAGGCTTGTTTGACTCTGCTGCCATCAGAGCAGAGCTGCAGCTGATTTACTCCAAGAGAAAATCTGGCATTGTGCTTTGTCACCCCATCCCCGGTGCTGGATTCTTGGGAGGAAGAGGTTTTGTTTTGATAATTCAAAATTTTTTCCCCCCCTTTTCCTACTTCTGCTCCATTCCTGAGAAAGCCTCAAAAATGTGGCAGCCACGTTGTTGCCCAAGCAAAGGCAACGGTGGGCTTCCATCCCTCAGGAAATTTGGGGTGCTCCACACACCCCACACCCAGATTCTCTGGAAGCTGAGGGACCAGCTGGGTTCAACCCAGGCTGTGTCCAGCAGCCTTTTCCTCCCATATCCGAGACAATGCCTCTCCTCAATGCATTTAGGATTGGTGTGTGCAGAGGAAAAACAGCCCACAAAAGAGATGGATCACACGTGAAAAGCTACTTAGTCCCTAAATAAAAGAGGGGAGTGATTAAATTGCTTGTCTGTATCTTCCCTGATGGGTTGAGGATGGACAGGCAGACATTTCCTTACTGATCTTTAATGCCATTACAATATGCTAATGAAATACTTCTCTAAATTTAAAATCTATTGACATTTAAAAACCTGACACATTTTTCAGCCAGCCCACTGAACAACACACTAATTATTTATTAACTGCTTCTAAACGTTAAAAATAGAAGTTTGAAAGAAAACGTTTCCCTTTCCTCTTCCCCTTTCTGGCGGTGACTGTTAATAAAGGATTTAATCACCCATTTTACATCCCGTTTAAAAAAGAAGGGGCTTTCCTGATAACAGATGCCCCTCTGGCCAACTGGCAAGGAAAAGGGGAATGTATGAGGGATATAAATGTATTTCAGAGGACAGCCAACAAAAAGAGGGAGAGGGGGACAGAGAAAGAGAGGGAGGAAGAGGAGGAGGAGAATGGGGGAAGGAGAAAAAAAAAAAAAAAGAACCTGAAAGGATTAGAAATTAAAAAGAAGGTATTTTGTGCTGAGCTAAATATTATTTTGTTTCCATTGAAAGGGTTAAGAAAACAAAGACAGAGTTGACAATTTCTCCCGACTGGAAGCTGGGAATGGCCCACGGTGGCACAATGCTATTATTCTTGCATGGGCCCATTCTCACTGGATTTTCCACAAAATCTTTAATAATTTGATTCTTTTCAGCCTCAGCAGCCAGCTGAGCTCTTTAAGAAACAGTAACAAAAACCCAGAGAAAAACCCACTACTGAGAGGGGAGCTTTGGCGGAGAGCTGAGCTGAAGCCGATTAGTTTGGCCTGAATAGAGCCAGCCGGGTCCTCGAGCTCTTGCTCAGCCTGGAGCCCTCTGTCTCATTCATTGCAGTACAATATCACCACCAGAGCCCAGGCCTAGACACTAAATTACACTATTATAAAACTAGATTGATACACAAACTTTCCCTCCCAGGCTGAGTAGGGGACTTTTTTCAACAACTTTTTTTTTTCTAATGATGTTGGTTTTGGTTTTGAGGTTTGTTGTTTTGGGTTTTTTGGTTGTTTTTTGTTTTTTTTTTTTGTGGTGGGGGCAAGCTCGGGGTCTATTCAGGCATTCATATCGAGCATATCAATTCTTAATGGTGCCACACACACAAATTGCAAGCACGGGGACACAACCCCGCGGCTTCCCCGGGGGGAGGGCGGCAGGAGCTGGCGGGGGTTTTGTCGGGGTTATCTCCCCCAAAAACCCAGCAGGGCGGGAGCCTTTCATCGGCCTCAGGCAGCTGGCATTGTCTCCTGGAATTCACATCGGGCCAGGGATGGCGTGGAGTGGGAAAGGCAGAGGTTTGACCCTCCTGAGCATCCCCGGGTGTCACCTGTCCTGGTCTTTGCATCCCTCGTCATTTGGGAGGGTGACGTTTCTAAATGTGCGTTTTTGGGCGGTGAAGAGAGACAAATAAACACCCTCGAGGTTGCCTTTGGGGACCTCTTTCATTTTGATGGACAGGTTCTGGGTTTGGCCACATGATCCCAAAAAACCAGAGATTTTACATGGTTCTGCGTTTTAACTGCACCAAACCTCAGCAGCTCAGGGTGGCAAAATCTGATTAGATTACACAGCCTATTCCTGCAGCTACAAACCTTCCTGCAGCTGCTTTGGGGTTGTTTTTGAACCCTTGAGAAATGCTAAATCCATCTTTAGGAGAGACAAGGGTCCTCAGCAAGGAGTCCTCGCCGTTGTCACCTCATCCAGCCTGGAGAGAACCTCCTCTTTGTAACTCTTTTGTAACTCCTGTTTTGCCCATTTCGGGCTCTAAAACACGAATTTAGGAACGCTGCTTTGGATAGGAGCAAGCTGGAAGTGGGGAGGAGAGGGAAAAGAAGGGATGTGGAGGAAAGAGGGGTTTATAGGACAGAGAACACCCGACATCCCTGCATCCCCATCCCACACGCCCTCAGCCCCATGGACAGGATGCAAAACTCCATCTGAGCACACAGGACACAACGATGTCCAGGGAATGCTCTGCATAATCCTCTTTATATTCATTTCCCAGTGTATTTTTGGGTGCATGAATCCTTCTGATTAATCTTTCCCTGGAATTTATCTACCTTAATCCCTACCGAGTGTTTTTTGGTTTTTTTTTTGGTTTTTTTTTTCTTGCCCTTGCTTCAATTATTTCTATTAAAGCAGGTAATATTTAAAAAAAAGGAGGAAATACAGGGTTTTACTTATTTTTCTTGGGAAAAATGCATGGGGAAAAAAAAAATCCTCCATTTCCTTGCCTGTGCTGGCACTCGTGGAATTTATTTTCCCCAATTTTTCGCTTTCTTTTCTCAAAGCCACATCCATCAATGAAAAAAAATCTCCCCCACCTCAGCCTCCAAACCTCAGCCTCCCCAAGTGCTCTGAATATATTAAAAGCAACACAAAAAGAGCAGCAACCCAACATGCAAATTAAATTAAAACTTACTCTCCGCAAGGGGGAAATAAACAAACAAACAAAACCCCCACAGTTTATATCTCCACAAAGAGGAGAAATTAAAGGAGATTTAACAGTTGGAGGAATTTGGACTCTTGTCAATAGTTTTTCTGAATGGGACCTGTTCCATGACATCAGCACCAATTCTAATATTGTCTGGAAGGGAGAGAGGTTTTTTCCCAAATCATTCATTAACTGGAAAGTGTTTGGAGTAGTTTCCACTCTGAATATTTTGGATATTGTGGATTAAAAAAAAAATAAAAATCGAGTAAAGGAATTTTGGCTATTATCAACGCCACCTTCATCATTCCAAAGTGTTAATGGGGCAAATTGGCTGCAGCAGGTTTGGAACCCTCTAATTAAGACAAGCAGAAATTCAGAAATGACACAACCCATGGTTTGCTCCCCAGTGTCTTTTTTTTTTTTCTTTTGTGTTGTTCTGTGTGTGGCTGTGAGGAGAGTTTCTCACCTGAATTGGGTGCCTGGGAATGATATGGAAAAAACTCAATCAGGGCAGGAGAAATAATTAGCATTGCAGCACATGGAGGAATGACCCGAAAACATCTGAAAGCTTCGGCTGCTTGCAGAGAGAAACAAAGGAGCCCGAGAAGAGAAGAAAGCAGCAATTAGAAAGGAGAGAATGAGCCGGGGTGTTGAATCACAGATCTGTAAATGGACACAAATTGTCCTGATTTTCCCTTTTTTCCCCCCCTGCTCTCAGGGACGGCAGCTTCAGGAAAAGTCATTTAGGCAGGATTATATCAGAAGTAAAATCCAACCGCCAGGATCCAATCTCTGCTTTTAAAGGCTGGAGAAGGTTCTTGGATTTTCATAAATTATAATTCTAATATTCACCAAGATCAACGCAAGAGATGTCTGGGAAGCAGCCAGGTATTTTCCTTCCATGTCATGCTTATTTGGCACAGTACAATTTGCAGATTTCTCCTCAAAATCGTTCTCCGCGTTTCAACAACTCCACATCTTCGAGGCTAAAATTATTCCTGGCAAGGGGCAGAGGAAGTGGTGGCTGAGAGGTGGCTCAGCAGCTGTCTGGCAGCAGCACCAGCTCCCAACAGCTGCCACCAAGGAGCTGGCTCTGGGTCAGGGGCACCAGGGACCTCCCTGCTCCCAGCTGGTGACACACGAGGGTTTTGTTCGTCAAAAACCTCACCCTGACCCCAAAACCAGCTGTGTCATTCTCTGGCAATGGCACCAACACAGCAGAGTGCACTGATCTTGGTGTTTTGCTTAATAATTAGGGTAGGAATCCCAAAAGACTCCAAAAGGAGAGGGAAACCCCCCAAATTTTGTTATTTCTGGCCGCAATCTGATGGCCGTAGGGAAATTTGTGACAGAACTCTTCTTTTGCTGCCAAAATATTTGTGGGCCAGCAGGTCCCAAACCAACACCAGGCTCACCCCGGGGAGAGCCAGGGTGGGAATCGATGGGGAAGACCAAGTGGGAATGGCATCAACCAAAGGGTTTCACTCCCCAGGGAAAATGGGATTTTTCATTCCAGGACAGCCAGGATGCCGGGCAGGAATTTGTCCTGTTTCCCAATCCCCCACCCTGTGACACCCAAACTTCCCTGGCAGGGCACGGCTGGACCAGTGCCCAGACTGGGAATAAGGAGCCAATGTGGAGATGTGGCTCAGAACTGTCTGCCTGTGTCCTTCCAAATGGCTCTGCCACCTCAGGTCCCCTCCCCAGGCACTGCCATCCCTCTGGGACCTCCCCAAAATGAGCAGGGAAATCCAGGGATTTGGAGAAGCTCCCATGCCAAGCTGGCTGTCCGTGTTTATCCTTGATGTGCAAAATTCAGGGCAGTTGTAAAAAAACTCTGACTTCACTTCACTTATTCCCTGGAACATGAGCACTTGTGAGCTTTCAGAGGTCCAAGCCCTCCTTCAGATGCTTTTACTCCTCAAAATCATTTTATTTCTCCTTTTTTTTTTTGTGTTTTTTTGTTTTGTTTTGTTTTGTTTTGTTTTGTTTTGTTTTGTTTTGTTTTGTTTTGTTTTCCTCCCTTTTCTCTTTTTATGATGGCACAGCAAGGAAATCCCCAGATGGGGACACAACACCACAGCTGTTGATGGCTTGTGCTGGCTTTGCATCCCTGATTTTCACTCTGACAGGAGCCCAGGTGATCCATCCTCTTCAGGAATGCCTTTCATACCACAGCCCTGCCTCTCCTTCCAGAGCAGACGGATTTTTTGGATTTTTTTTTCCCCCCCCAGCTCCTTTTATGGAGCTGCAGCACCACAGCAAGACAGGTCGTGCCCTGCATGAAATCCCCCAAACCCTTTGGTCTCCCAGAGGCTGGGGGAGTTGAGCAAAGGGCAGATCCAGGCCCTGGGGTTCTGGGTGGCCTCATCCAGCAGGGAAAAACCCCTCCTGTGACTCCTAGACCGAGCCAAAGGGGGTCCCAAACTGCTTCCTCACACCACCAACCCCCACACCCCCACAATTCATTTTCCCTCTGCATTTTTCTGACATTTCCCAACGTGTTTTTTCTTGTGTTACATTTCTCCAGGAAGGCTGATGAGCAGCAAATCATTATTAATTCCTCAGGTATTCGTCCTGATACAATTAACCCCCAATATCCCAGGCTGCACTTCCCAAAAAAACCCTTGGTCCACATCCATCCCCACCACCTCCAGGGTGGTGTCTAAAACCCAATCCATGAGCAAAAAAATTGTGAGAGAATGATCCAACCGTTCACCCCCTCTGGATATGGAAATTTAGAGACACTGCAGGAGTCCATCTTAATTTTTCCAAGGTTTTTAAGGAACATGTCCCAGGTTTCACACCCACAAATCTTGCCCTGCCCTCCACAAGAGGCATCGAAGCCACTTGGAGGATTTTCCAGTCTAAAAACTCAGGGGAAGTCAAAAGCAAAATCCTCATTTCTCTCTCAGAGCAGTTGGAGAAGGAATGACACAGCCAAATTTTGGAGGAGCCCAAACAATTCTTGCTGCCTTATCCAGGCCAGAAAGACATTCCTTTAGATTTCCCTGACAACAGGAATTTTTTTTTTACAGCTCTTGCACTGCCTCTCTTCTACAAAATCTAAGGAAATAGGGGTGGCATCCTGCCCGTGGTGGAGAGCTTGGAGCAGGTGATTTTTAAGGCCTCTTCCAACCCAAATCATTCTGTGATTCCAGGATTCTGTGGGATGTCTCCCTGTGTCCCTCAGGAGGGCGTTTTGGTGGGAGTTTTCTGAGCTCCACAGGGGGAATTTTCTCCCCTTGGAAGGGGATTTGGTGTTTCAGCTGCACCAGGGCAAGGAGGTGAATGGAGCTCTCAGGAGGGGATGGGGTGAGGAGCAGGCACAGTCCTGGAGGAGAAACCTCTGGATGTCATCCCAGTGTTAGAAACAGCACATGGAAGAGTTCAAAGTCAAGTTTGCCATGGAAAAAAACCCAAAAAAACCCACTGGGACAGAAAACTGTTCAAGTCTGGTTCTTCCCCTGCAGTGGGGTGATGCAGGAGGGGAGAGAACTTAAAATCCTTTCAGACAAAGCCACGTTGCAGCTCCCAGGGCTGTGCCTCACCCTCCTTCTCCTTCCAGGGGGAAACTGAGGCAGGGAGACTTGCTCAGACAGCAAGAGAACACAACTGATAACTCACATTATCTCTTCTGAAATCACCCTGTTCCCAGTGACCTGAGGAAATGCTCATAAATAGCTTTGTTTGGGGTTTTTGGGGTTTTTTTTTTGGTTTTGTTTTTTTTTTCTTACTGTGATGGTTAGAGAAACCAAGATGATCCCTCCTTTATGATTTTTCCTGAAACTATTTTTGCTACTTTTCCAGCAGCCACAGCTTTAAAATCAGACCTTTAGAGAGCAGAGCCCAACCCACCTCCTCTGAAGGAGAGGATCTTTACAAAGCTGGTTGGGAAATCACAGATTTTTCTCAACACCATCCAGCAAATCCTAAAGGGAAAATGTAACAGCAAAGGATATTCACTCCAATGTCACATTGAGAGGGGAGAAAACCCCATTTCAGATCTGGGATGTTGGAATTAAAAGGAAATGTTGGAGATTTGAGCCAAACCCACTGGAACAGGCTCAGATTTGGGGCTGATCCCTCCTTGCTCGTGCTGCACTGGGAGCAAAGCTCACAGCCCTTTAATTCCAGTGGGGTTGTGCAGACAAAGAGCAGGAGCAGCCCCGTGCCAGGGTTTGCTGCTCTGGGATCCTGGCTGGTGAAGCAGCAGCTAAAAGGCAAACTGGGATCTCTGCACTCAAAGATAACCCAGGGCAGGAGGGGATAACCCAGCTTCCATCCCCTGACAGGTTGTCCTCAGCACTTCTGCAGCTCGACATAAAATCCTCAAATTTGGAAATGACCTCTCAGGTCACCAAGTCCAACCCTATTCCTGCATTTCTTGAGTTGCACCACTCCAAACTGCAGGAAAATGAGAATTTCCATCCCTATTCTTGCATTTCTTGAGTTGCACCACTCCAAACTGCAGGAAAATGAGAATTTCCAGCCCTATTCCTGCAGCATTTCCTGAGCTGCACCACTCCAAACCAAAGGAAAATGGTAGAAATTCCAGCTCTATTCCTGCAGCATTTCCTGAGCTGCAACACTCCAAACTGCAGGAAAATGAGAATTTTCACTCCTATTCCTGCATTTCTTGAGCTGCACCACTGCAAACTGCAGGAAAATGAGAATTTTCACTCCTATTCCTGCATTTCTTGAGCTGCACCACTTCAAACTACAGGAAAATGAGAATTTCCAGCCCTTTTTGACTGCAGCTTCCCCACCAAGGACCCTGCCCCAAGCCCGGGTCCCTCCAGGCACAGCCAAGCTGGGGAAATCCCCAGTGAGGAGCTGGAAAATCCGAAAGGATGCGGGACTGCCACCTCCCCAGCGATGTGGATTTCCTCCAGCATCCCACAGAAGCAGCCAGCCCCGGGATAAAGGAGCTTGTTGACTTTTACCACCACCTGGGAGGGGGGACAAGGAGGTGAGGGGAAGCAGCAGAGCAACAAACCAAGAGGAGGAGGAAAAAAAACCCAAGAGTTTTACAGCCTGAAAAGCCCTAAAAAATAATAATAAAATTTAAAAAAAAAAGAGGGTGACATTCTTGGCTGCCCTGACACCTATTAGCTTAGGAAATGGTGCTGGGTGTCCGCTGGGACCTGGCTGAGACCAAAGGCAGGGACCTGTTAGCAGGTACTTGAGAGAGGGGCTGCTGCCCGGAGGGGGCTGCAGGCGTGAGAACCCCCCGGCCTCCCTCCTTCGCCTCCCCTAATGACCATAAAAAAGGCTCGGGGAGGGTTCAATCAGCTCCTCGCCAGCCCCGGAGCATCCCGGAGGGACGGCGTTCCTGCATCTCCATCCCTGCCTGCCTCCCCGGCTGCTTTCCCAAGGAAAGCGGGGCGTGTGTCGCGATCATTTGGCCTTTGATGTCTGCGGAGCATCTTCGGGCAGCAGCTGCCTCTGCATCCCAGATGTGCGTGCCGGGATAAAGCCGAGCCAATTTTTAAAGTGAAATTCGCTTGTTTTTCTCCAGACGGGCATTGGGAGTTCCTTGGTGAAAGCAAAAGTTGGTTTTCTTCATCCGCCTGTCTCTATTTTGGCGCCGTATCCCTGGTCCTTAAATGCATTTTGAGTTTGTGATAGTCGTGGTTTTCCTTCATTTTGCCTTGTAAAAGACAAAAAAAACCCAAAAAAAAAAAAA
>VZUA01047604.1:24360-34555 GCA_013401035.1 Horornis vulcanius
CATTCTGTGACCATTCTGTGTCCATTTTGTGCCCATTTTGTGTCCATTTTGGGTCCACCTTGGGTGCAGCCCTGTCCAGGCTCTTGTCCTGCCCAAGGTATCTCCTTCAAGGCTTTTCAATAAATCTCTGCTTTATTCTCCAGCTCTGCCCAGTCTCTGTTCCAGCCCAGCCTTCCCAAGGCATCATAGACACGGGTCTGTCACACCTTGGAGTGGTTCCCACACAAGGACAAGATGGAAGGGTCTCCATCTGTGTCTTTTATCCCAGGGTTGGTCCAACTCCGTAGGGCTTAAACCAGGAAACCTCCTCCTGTTCCCCTCCTGGCTGACTCATCCTGCAGGATTCAGGATGCAGCCCTCCAGCAGCTGTGTCCAAGTTCTCCAAGCTGCAGCTTCCTCAGCAAACAGAACATTCCCTGCTCCGTGGTATTACCTCTCCTAATTTTGGCCATGCAGGCTGTTCTCACACTTGCATTCAGTGTCACAAATATCCTGACCAATATCCAGGGCTGGCTCTTTAAAACTTCAGGTCCTGTTGGGGCTCTTTGGGTCTCAAGCTCCCTGATCTCACCAGGTTGCTGTTTTTATTGCTCAGAGTGGATGATTTATTCCACATTTCAATCCAACTCCATCCCAGTGGAGATTTATCTCATGCTGCATCCTCCAGCCCTGACTGCTCTCACTGGAAGCACCAACCAGAGTGATTGTGATCAACCTTGAGCCTGGAGAGAAACAAAAACCCGGGATGCTGAATTTCATGGACTGAGAGTGGAGACCACCTCATCACCTCACAGCTCCATGTCACCATCCATGGAGAGTTTGGAAGGTTAACCAAGATCAGCAGAACCTCTGCCAAGTGGATCCCATGCTTTGGAAGGGAGCATCTTTGAGTTTGTCAAAATCTGGAAATGAATTAAAACAATCTGGGGTTGTTCAGCTGTAGTTCAGGATTTAATTGGCCACATTGGCCTCGTTCAATTAAGGAGAATTAATCCAAGGATTTCATCCCATCTGAAGGGAAGAGGAGCATCCTTAGAGTTTCCTGCTTCTAGCAGTTGGATATAAAAGGAGAGTGAGGAGCCTTGTTTGGCATTAAATGTTTTGAGAGCTAAAGACAGGTGAAATTATTCTGTAACAAAGTGTTTGGAACAGCAGGTTTCCTTTGCAAGGCATTTGATGATTTATAACTTTACCCCACATTTTTCTAACTCTGTCCTAAATGTATCCTCAGTCAGGATTTTTCTGCCCCTGCTCTTTCCAATGCCCACAGGAGCAAAGCACACACTGCTTCCCCTTCTTCTTTCCAGAAAGCCTTGGAAAAAAAGGGGTTCTCAAGGTTAGGTGGATAAAAAAAATGTAAACATAAGCCTGAAACTCCTTGAATGTTCTGTGCTAGGAATGGGCACAGCTTCCTTTAGATATAATTCCTTGGGTACCTAAAATTTGTGTTTTCCCACAATCATTCCACCTACACCTTCTGCTTAAAGGAGAAAAATCTAATTTTGGTCATGCTACCTTCACATCTCTACATTTTATTTCTTTCTGCTTCTTCTGAGACCGTGGACATCTTTTCCTCATGTCCTCCTATGGCAGTGCTTGCTCCAGTGGTGTTTTCCAAAGCCCACTCAGACCCTTTGGAAACCTTTTGCTGACCACTGGGCTTGGAAGCAGGTGGGGAACACCTGTTTTGCATCAAAAAACAGCAGTATGGAATGAAAAAGAACCCCAAAAACACGCCAATAATGAAGCATTTCTCTCCCAGCCCCCCACCCCACCTTGTCCCAACCCATCTGCCAGATATAAAAGAGCATCCTTAATCTAATTAATCTGAGCATTGCTGGGAGGCAATTTTGAAAGACTATCACCCAGTGTTTTACTCCAAAAGTTAATCTCCTCAAAGCACAGGGACTTCCCACTCCCCCCAGCCCCACAGCCCCTTCATCTTCCTGCTGATCCAGCAGCTGGTGGATGTGGCTGGATGGAGGAATGTGGAAGAGGGAGGCGTCCCCTCCTCCTCTCCTGCCCTACAAAAGACGATTTGTGAGAGGAGCTGCTGCTCACCCCAGAATTCTCCCACCACAGGAGGACCTCAGGAGCAGCCACAGCTCCCCAGCCTCGCTCTGTGCCCAGCCAATTACCCAATCTCTTCCATCATCCAGCTCTTTGCTCCTTCTTTTACCCTCTCCCCCCTTTTTTTTTCTCTTTTTGGGCAAAGATTAAAAGATCTCACATGCTTGGAGAGAAGAAAGAGCCTCCAGTCCATCTCCACCTTGTCAATTATAAGCAAGGGGCTGGGGAGGGCTGCACACTGTTATTGACTCAAGCACTTTGGAAAGGTCATCTTCAAGGCCTGAACCTTCCCTTTGCCACTCCAAGCTCACCTGGGCCCATTAGGGAGGAATTTCTGCTCCCTCCTGTATTTCATTTTGGGCCCACTGGCACTTCTGAGGGCTAATAGACAAGGTGGGGAGGGAGGAGGTGGGATGGGGGCACCGAGGGGAAAATGAAGACAGGTGAGGGGAAAGAGAAGTCATTGAGAGACTTCAAAGTAGAACAAAGACCCATCCAGATGTGAATAATTGCTGGGTCAGCACGTTAATCACAGGCAAGGGCTCCTCTGCAAGACATCCCTGGTGGCTTCACAGGGGCACCGAGGGGAGGGGGGAACAGACAAAAAGGCAGAGATTTAGAAACAAAGCTTTGATACAGCAAAGGACAAGCCTGAGAAAAACATTTTCCAGGTGATTATGTGAATAACGAGCCAACCTCTGTTTTATTAAGGGCACAGGCAGCCTGTAATTGCAGAGGGGCTGCAGCTTGGGGGGCAGAGATGGACACACCACCCTCTCACACAGCCCAACCAAAGCCCCATCTCCCCACCTGACAGAGCATTTCCTGCCTGCCCAACACACGATCTGGGCTCTCAGATCTCACTGTGGTGGGAGGGAACGATTAGGGTTTTGTTCTTGTGCCTTTGAGTGAATTATGACTCCAACAGCCTCTAACCAAAGCTTGAGAAGATGCTGGCTCCTCATCTTTGCTTTTTTTTTTTTTTTCCCCAATCCCGTGTTCCCGTGCCACAACACCAGCTGTGTTTATCTTGGAAAGGTCTTTCTTCTAAATCAAGCCACAAGGTTTCACTCACTGCAGACAAAACACCTTCCCACGTGGCTCTTTGCTGTGTAAATAAACATCCAGCATCTAAACAGCTCGGGGAGATGCCACACTGCTGACGTTTGCATGTTCTCTTATTATAAAAGGAGTTCCTTATTGCTATTGGAATATTATTTCAGGGCAGCAGCTGGTATCTGTGCTCATTTTTCAATTGGTGTTTTTTATTAAAGAAAAATCTTGTTTTTATCCAATATTCTAATTATAATATCTGACCCCTTTCCCAAATTAAATGACGTGGGATCTGTGCTTTCCTCTACAGATATATTTGGGGCAGTGGATTTAGATTGGGTTGGGTTTAGTTTGGTTTGGTTTTTTGTGGCCCTGCTGTTTTCAGTGAACATCTGCACAGTGCTAGAGAGGGCAGAGGAGGGAAGAAGTTCAGGCTCTGCCTCTGGAGCAGGTGGCATTCCCTGCTTGCAGCAGGATTGTGTCCAGGATTCCAGCAGCCTTGTCCAGGTGACAGGGCATCCCCTTGAGCTGTGAAATGCCATTTCTTCATCCTCCCCTTCAATGCCCCTCCAGCTCCTGTGCTAGGCTCCTCCATTCCTAACTTGGGGAAGTTTGGACACAGTCACTCCACTATCAGCTCCTCCTTGGAACCCCCCTGATCCAGCTGGGATCTCGACACTGGCACAAAAACTTACACAGGAGATTTAAACGAGGTTCTCCCTTTAGAATTCTCCACCTCCTCTTGTAACCTAATTCTTATTCCTCCCTGTTGACCCTGGGAGGGTTTTTGTGTGAGCAGCTCCCATCTGAGGTGAACTGCAGTGAATCCCATCCCTGCTGCTGGCTTGTGCCAGCTGGAATGCCAGACTTGTTCAGCTCTGGATGATTTCACTATTCCCAGGCACCTGGAATCTGCAGATCATCAACCTAGGAAATGAAATATATTCCTTAACTCCAGGAATCAGAGCCTGGGCTGCAGGGGCCGAGCAACCTTCCAGACTGAACCTCACCTGCCCCAAAGACCTCAGACCTCTGATCCACAAACCCCAGGATTTGTAAGGAATTGGGATTTGTAAGGGAAGGGCATAGACTCCCCTTGAAGTGATTCTCTTTAAATGGAATTTGTGAGGTGGTCATTGGGAGTACAGACACCAGGGAGCTACAAAGTCTGGAGTCAAGAATAACCAGAAAAGAGAGAAGTTCCTGACTTTAAAAGTATTTCTTGATTAAGCAGTGTGCAAGTGAACAGAGTCAATGGTTTAGTTTAGGACACACAATTTTAACTAAGATGCAGAGAAGCTGGAAAAGGGCAGAGAAAGGAAAATTCTAATGTACCTAGGGAAGAAAAAATAACTAAAAGGAAGCTTAGAAGGATTTTGGTCTGGAAAAGATAAGGCTGAAAACTAGAAACAGAGGCCCTCACTCAGCAGAGGGTTTAAGGCCAAGTGTCTGCCCAAAACACCTCGACTTTTGATGGAGGACAACTATTGATAAAAAATGTTTCTCCCATAAAGTCCTTGATGGTTCTCAGTCATTCCTTTGACCAAGAGCTCTGTAGGATCTCCACAGGACAATGAAGAACATGATGTCTGCACAGATAAAACACCCCAAATCACACCATACTTAAAAATAAATGTTGGGAGCATAGGGGGCCTCAAACTGCATGTGGAGAAGAGCTCATGGGGGGAATGAAATAACATTGCAGCTCCTACATGAATTTATAAGGACAGTGACAAAGAGGGGATTTCAGGCTGTTCAGAATAGTGAGGAAAGGACCCCATGGACGCTGATTATTCATAGAGTTCAGCACCACACTCTTCTTCTCACATGACCTTTTCTGTCCTCCCTGCAAAGAGTTTCTTGCCCAGCTGCCAGGACCTGGGGAGGATTCAGTTCTTGCCCATCCATCCCACTGCTGGGTTAATTGCAGAGAGTTCCTCATCAGAATTCCCAGGGAATGCAATAAGCTCCCTCTGTGGCTGAGCCTGGAGAGATGGGGCTGTGCCAGTCGTGGCTCTGAGGTGCTGTTTGGCTTTGGCACCACCACTGCCTCATAAACACCTCTCTGGCCTCTGCCTCATCAACATCTCATAAACAACTCCTTGGCTTGGTGTGGGTCTCCAAATTAGTGTTTATAGCCATGCAGAGAGCAAGCTGTTTGCATAAGTAATCCTGAAGTAAATCTTGCCTTCTCAGCCAAACAAAAAAAAAAAAAAAAACCAAAAAAATAAAAGAGGAAAATTTCTCAGATGCATCTCCTGCTTTGCTGCACGTGCATGGGAGACATTGGTGCCACCAGGTCCCACGTGACATAACTCAAGGGACAGTGCTCTGCCCCTGCAGCCCAGGCTCTGATTCCTGGAGTTAAGGAATATATTTCATTTCCTAGGTTGATGATCTGCAGATTCCAGGTGCCTGGGAATAGTGAAATCATCCAGAGCTGAACAAGTCTGGCATTCCAGCTGGCACAAGCCAGCAGCAGGGATGGGATTCACTGCAGTTCACCTCAGATGGGAGCTGCTCACACAAAAACCCTCCCAGGGTCAACAGGGAGGAATAAGAATTAGGTTACAAGAGGAGGTGGAGAATTCTANCAGGGAAACATTTATCTGATTTATCTTAGGTGGTTCTGCTTGGGCAGATAAACCCTAAACAGCATTGGAGAAAGAGGACCAGAGATCCAGAAATGTGGAAGCAAAGACTGCGACACTCAGGGGACAGAGTGACAAAGTTTGGGATCCAAGTCACTGCAGCAGAGCTGTTTGATCTGTGTGAAGGTTTTCCTTGACTGAGTTCCTGTGATGATGAAAACTTCATTAAAAACAGTCAGACTGCTGCCATTTGTTGGTTGAATTGCCATTCTTGGGGCTCTGAACCCCCAAGGAAACTGCAATTCTCTCCAAACATGAAGTTCTTACCTAATTTTCACTATTTCCACCTGCTTGGTGGGGTCAGGGTTGCCATTTGTGAGTCTGAGAACAATTCCCTCACCACTCCTGGGATATCTGTGCCAGGCCCAGCTGGGCTCAGGGCAATGCTGTGTCCTTCCTCCCCCTCTCCATCACCTTCATCACAAGCTCTTTAAGGTAAGAACTGCCCCTCTTCACCAGCACAAAAAAAAAAAAAAAAAAAAAAAAAAAAAAAAGGCATGGATTTGAGGATTATCCATATTTGATTGAATTTTTAGCCTGCCCCTGGCAGTGATTGACCTTGTCCAGTGGCTGGCTCAGTTTGGGAGCCTGAGGAAGGCACTTGGGGTGCAACTGCACTATTTTCAGGGAAAAGTGAGTTTGGATGCCAGCCAGGTGGTTCCAGTTGTCTGCATGAGTGAAGACCAGCCCTTTGCCCATGCACAAATGCAGAGTTGAAGCTCCTGCAGAAAACCACAGCGGAGACTTCATTTCATTGAGATGCTGCTATTAAAAAAAAAGAGTTTAAAATGGCAACATAAATCAGCTTCCTGTGCTTCACGGATCTCTTAGCCAGGGGTGGTGGCTTTGTCCACCATCTGCCTGCCAGTTGTGTTCCAACACAATATTTCTCAGGAATATTTATCGATTTGGGGTTTCGGAAGCAGGAGAAACCGTGGCTAAAGGTGGGGGGGGAAATCATCTGTAAACATCAGTCAAGGTAGGGGGGTAACTCAAATCAACCTGTGTTTATTTATTCTGGTTCTAGAGGAAAGTCAAGGAAAAGCTCAGCAAGGCCTGAAGTGAGACAATGTTGTGTATGAATGTCTCAGTTTGGGGGGGATTCATCAAAAAGTGGAAATGCTGCTCTTTTCCAGCTCGGTTTTGATGCTCTTCCAGCTTTTACTGCAGCAATCAGTGATTCATTGAGCCACCAAGTCAAAGGAACTTGGATTTTTTAAATTTGCAATCCCAACAAAACACCCAGAGCTGCAGTGTTGTGAAATCACAGAATGTCCTGAGCTGGACAGGACCCACAGGGATCATTGAATCCAACTCCTGACCCTGCACAGAACAGCTCCAAAATTCCTTGTGCCTGATGCTCCTGGAATTGTCAAGCTTGATGCCACAATCACCTCCCTGGGAAATCTGTTCCAGCCTGGGCAGCATTGACTCAGCAGCCTTGTCTTCAGCAAGGAAAAAAAAACAAAAACAAAACACCTGTATGTAAAATTATGAGAACCTATCAAATATATTGTAATTTCTGACCTAAATAATCCAGAGCATTGGGTTATTTTTTGTATTCTTCTTGGAGCTCTGAACATTTCTACAGCCACAGATAATCCTGCTTGGAGGACCTTGGAGAAATCTGCTCCATCTCTCTGCTCTAAGTAAAATTAACTCTATTTTAAATATAAAATCCCCTCCAGGATGTCCCTAATTGGCTTTGTTCTTATCACAGTCATTCAATTTCTGCAATACTGCATGAAAAGGGTTGGCTTTTCTTTTTTCCTTTTGCTATCAGAGAGGAAATATGACTCATTATGATGAATTATAGATTTGTGCAATTAATGGTCCTCTCAGAAATTTCAGTTTCTGTGACATCACTTTGTCTGCTCATCACATCCTTCCTCGGAGAGGTGGGTGCTGCATCCCAATCTCTAAGAACCTTCATCTAAGGTCATAAATGGGATGAAGGGAATTACAGAAGGATATGAGGGTTTTTCTTCCCATTTGGGATGAAATGAAGATTCTGGGATTATAACTGTCCTGCTACCCTGGAGCAGTTTTAGTTTTAAAGTCCATCAGGTCACAACCTATAAAAGCAGTCCTTTACAAATGCCAGTAATTCTTTTATTCAGTTCAGGTGTTTTGAGAGTCAATTTTGATTTTAATGCCCTTTCTGTCTGCTCATGGGTCAGCAGAACCCTGGAAGAATCCTACCTGGAGGAACCCTTGAGGTGTGGAAGAGAAAGATCTCATCCTTGGTGGGCCACAGGATGGAAAGGGCTCCAGTTCCTGCAGAAAGCTGCCAAACTCTCCTCAGACTCCTTTGCCACTCTGGGTTTACCTCCATCAGATTTTCAGTGCCCCTTCTCAAGTTTTTTTTACCATTTACTACTTTCTAACAAATCTGAACATCTCAAAGCCTTTTGAGAAAATTTCCCTTTTCATTGCTTGAGTCCCTCCTTCCTAAGCTTGAGTATTAATCACAATAAACAATTTTTCCTGTTCACTCTATAATTTAAGTGCTGGTTCCACAATGCCAGGATCAGTTTAGATCAGACCATATTCAAAAATTTCCCATCTTGAACCATCAATTCATAGAACAATTGAGGTTAGGAGAGACAGAGCTGGCCCTGAGCAGAGGCTTCCATCAGCATCTGGGAGAAAAGCAGGGATCACCATTTTCCAGAAGAAAAGGAGATGCCAAGGGGGTGCTGAACATCTTTGAACAGGACTTGGAGCTTGTGTGAGCAATTTCAGCCTCTATTTACAAAGCCACCACTCTTCTCCCACCCCTTGGAGAGGTGCCCTTGCCCCTGAGGGAAATGCTTTTAGGATTGGGAGCTGGCTTTGGGATTCACCTCCTCTTCTGAGATGCTCACTCTGATTTGGTCATCCAGGGCTCTACCTTTGGATCCCTCCAAAGATCCATCACTTTGGACTCTCTGGTGCGTGTGCCATGGCTGTCAACTTTCCTGCCTGTTGCAGGTGCTCCAAGGCACCCCAAAGGACTGTGAAAATCTCATTTTAATAATAATGATAGCAATGATTTTAATAATAATGATAATCCAGTGTGGCTCCAGACCCTGTGGTCAGTGGGAAAATCGTCCTGCAGAGGATGCAGTGAATCCTGGAATCGTCAGACCGATCCCAGAAGGTTTTGGGTTGGAAGGGATTTTTAAAGCTCATCTCACCCAGCCCCCTGCCACGGGCAGGGACATTCCAACAGGTCAGGTTGCTCAAGGCCATCTACAAACTGACCTGGAATATTTCCAGGAATGGGACATCCATCTGGACAACCTGTTCCAGTGTTTCACAACACTCATTAACAAAAAAACTCTACCTTAACCCTAAAATCCCCCTCCCAAAGCCCTGACCTGTCCCCATTGGCCGTGGAGACAGCAGGAACGAGCAGCTCAGATGAAAAACTTAATTTTCAGGGACTGGGTTGACTTCCACCAGGAATGGGACATCCACCACCTCTCTAATCACGTTTCACAACACTCATTAATAAAAACTTTCTACCTTAACCCTAAAATCCCCCTCCCAAAGCACTGACCTGTCCCCATTGGCCACGGAGACAGCAGGAACGAGCAGCTCAGATGAAAAACTTAATTTTCAGGGGGGCTGGGCTGACTTCCACCTCCCTGATAGCACCTTCAGGAGTGGCATCTGGCTGGGTTAGGGCTGCAACCACAAGAGTCTTATTCGTGCTTGTGCTGCAAACCTGCTCGGGGGTATTTGCGTGTCCCTTCTCGCCCCCCCTGCCCCGGGGGCAGCAACATTTCCTTTGTTGTCTCCTGTGTCTTATTTAGACTGGGAGCTCCCTCCGGGGCAGGGACTCTCCTTTGGAACACCTCACCCCGCAGGACTCGGATCATGGCTCAGCCTCTCGCTGCAGGAGTAAATAATAATAACATGCATTAGCTGCTAAGTAGGGGAATTAGGGGTTAGCTTATGTGTAAGCACCGTGCATGCTGTAATGATATCCTCGTGCTTAATGCAACTGGATCCTTCCATTATTAAAGCGGCAGGAGGACTGATGTTTGATCTACAGGGCTAATTCTAGTTTTTGGAGACATCAAACAGCTGCTTTTTTTTTCTTTTTTTTTACTTTTCTTTTTTTTTTTTTTTTTTCCCTTGGCGAATGCGCATGTTATAAGCAAATCTGAAATTACCAGGTTCACAAGTTGAGTTTCATGCAGAGAAATGTTTACTTTGATGCCAGAGGACCTGGCTCATTTCCATTTACAGTAAATGAGGAAGAAAATTGATTTGCAGCAGCAGGAGGGGTGTCAAACCTTTATTGCTGCTCGGGACATGTATGCACTGCTAACCAGGAAGATAATTAACCTAAATTAACCTTCTGCCTTGAGATGAGTCATAGTTTGGGGAGGGGGGGGAGGTGGGAAGCACTGAACAAGCACTTTGTAAAG